>OW028584.1:16050437-16085437 GCA_932294295.1 Alitta virens | reverse complement strand
TCTATCTATCTGTCTGTCTGACTATTTGTCTACCTGTCTATCTGTCTATCTATTTATCCATCTATCCATCCATCTATCTTGTCTATCTATCTATCTATCTATCTATCCATCTATCTATCTATCTATCTATCTATCCATCTATCTATCTTTCTATCCAACTATCTATCTATCCATCTATCTATCCATCTATCCATCCATCTATCTATCTCTATCTATCTGTCTATCTATATATCTTTTGTCTATCTATCTATCTATCTATCTATCTATCTTTTTCTTTCTTTCTTTCTCGTGGGTGTTGGCCACAAAACTATAAGGTAATCTTAGTCAGGTTATATTTGATCGATCGACAGGTGCAAATAATTCGATTTTAGGTATTGGTATGATAGATTGTGAATCACTAAGATTTACATCTTCAAGGCCTCTATAACCCCGGCCTGTAAACGAGAACGGCCTTGTGTCTAGTTTTAAGGCCTAAATTGCAGTCTTAAGGAGAGTAGCAGAGCCTTGTTCAAATGTCTTCCAACCTTGTTCAGCTAGTGGCCTACCTTAAAGAATGTCTGCAGTTTCAATTAAAATCGTATCCTGAGGCATAAAAATAGGGAGTCTGGCCCCCAAGGACATTTTTGAGAAAAGCCCTAGTGGATTACACTGGGGAGACAGAACGAAGGACAAAAAATTAGTACAAAAATAAGGACAAAATTGAGTGGATTAGAAGATTGTACACAGCCTTGTAATGTAGTGGATTTCTCTGAAGGAATTTCGTCCGTTTTGTGTTTTTTGTACTTCCCCCCCCCCCTCCCCTCTTTTTGGTGCTTTTGCCTTAAGGGATGTTTAAGGAGATCCAGAGCTGCTTCTTTCTTTCTTCTTTTCTTTCTTTCTTTTTTTCTTTCTTTATTTCTCTCATATCCTTTCATTCTTTTTTTTTTTCTATTTTCCTTTCTTTTTTTCTTTTTGTGTTTTTTCTTTCTTAATTCTTTCTTTCATATCATTTCCTTCTTTCCTTCTTTCTTTCTTTCCTTCTTTCTTTCGTTCTTGCTTTGTTTCTATTTTCCTTTCTTTTTTTCTTTCTTTCTTTCTTGCTTTGTTTCTGCTTCCTTTTTTGCTTTTAGTGCTTTTTCTTTCTCAATTCTTTCTTTCTTTCATGTCATTCCCTTCTTTCCTTCCTTCTTTCTTTCTTTCTTTCTTTCTTTCTTTCTTTCTTTCTTTCTTTCTTTCTTTCTTTCTTTCTTTCTTTCTTTCTTTCTTATATCTATATTTCTTTTACATGTTTCTTTCTTTTTTTGTCTTTCTCTGTTTTTCTTACTTTCTTTCTTTCCTTTTCATCTTTCGTTCTGCCATTTTCTGTACCTTCTGCACCCTGACAATTATATGTCAGCCCCAATCCCCCCTTCAGCTATAGCAGGGAGCATATTGTCTATTTCCTGTAAGCGAAGACAGTCAAAACGTCCTCGGGCCAATTCGGCTTACAGCAAAATCGTCCTTGGTACAAAACGGCCTCCAGTGAATGCTGTAACAGCAGATTTGTTGCTACTGCTGATGCTGCTGCTGATGCTGCTGAGAGCAGATGTTGACCATCTTTAGGATGACAAGAGAGCTGCTTAGTTCTGAGACAGGCCCTGACGTCTGGCCTTGTATAAACCATTAAGAAACGGCCCCTCAGGCTGGTCATTTCGGCACCACACCACCTCCATGCCACAGAAATACCGTTTCTCTCTTTTAGCATCAGTTTTCACTAGTTTATCACAATTCCCCAATTTGTTTTTCACATACTTGAGCTAATTATGAGTGTTTTGTGCTAGTGGCCTTTGAAGCCTAGCCAGCTTATATGACCAGCTGCAGACAGACGTAATGATGAGATGATGAGGTTTGGAGTCCACATCATGTTACACATATACCCCATGGGTGGGATCTTGTACAAGGCACCACCAATTTAACATATCATGCCAGAGAGCTCTGCTCTTGCTAGGGCTAGCTCAGTCTATCCAGCAAAATACTGAACATAAGTTATTGGTTTTACTGTATAGCAACATCAATGGGCAGACAGACATGTTAAATAGCTCTATATATTTCTCTATACAGTTAGTGCTTTAGCGATCTATTCCTGGCTGTAGCTATAACTGGCTAGAGCCAGATGCTTCTGTCTACTCCTAGTTAATAGTCGGCTTACACCTACCATCACTGAAAACTATAAACTTTTGTAAATGTAAGAAATTTGTCTAATATATCATAAAAATGTATGTGCAATCAACATGCATCTTTTCAACAAGAAATGAACAAATATGTGTAACTCTCAACTTATATATAAAATGGTGCTGCATGTACTTTGAGATCCGGCTTTGAGTAGCCAGCTATAGCCAAATAGTTCCCTTAAGTGGCAGGTAGCATCGTATAGCAGAAGTGTCTAGCTTTGTCTAGGTTCAAACTGTATCATGAATTTGAATTAAAGAATCTGTTTTAGCGGTCAGTCGCCGGTCACTCAAGGTAAATGTTGCCTTTTAAAGGTGCACTGTCTGTCAAATTTGCACATGAAAGTAATGATATAAATCAATACTCAGTCTGCCTTCTTGTTTCATGATATATTTTACCATTACATGCCCATTTTTGGTAAAAAAAATTTGTTTTCATTTATAATAAGTAATATAAATATTAGTTTTTCATGCCATCAAAAACTCAATATGTAAACACACCCAGTGATGACGTCACCATACTAAACAATGGTGATGATGTCATTTCCATTGTTTCCAATGTTTTGGTCTGGATTTTCTCACAATGTATAATTTATTTTTTAGTAATTAATGTCTGATAAAAATCATTAGATCAAATTTAGTGTGCCTTGATTAATAAAGGTTATTTATGAACTATTTGATTGTTTCTTACAAAATCGCAAATTTGACAGACAGTGCAGCTTTAAGGCAGTTGATAATAGAGGGGTATAAGATAACAAAAAATTCAGTGAAGGACACTTGGTGACCGCTAACAGGAGGTTGCTGTTAGCATTGTCTCCATGCTGTTAGTAACAGGTTTTACTGTACATATAAAAGCAGTCCGCTGTATCCAGTTTATGCATCAATCAGGAATGGATGAGCTCAGAGCAACATTTGATTCCTGGATCTGTGGCTAGCCAGGGAAAGATCCAAACAGCCAGGGCTAGAAAGATCTGTCAACCAGAGATGACACTAGAAAGAGTTGACATGTCATCTCTGGCTGGGTCACAGAGCTGACACAGGGCTACTGATATCACTGAATGCATAATCTCTAACCCCAACCCCCCAGATCTCTGAGGATTAAGGGCAGGGGATTCATGATGCATGCCTTATCAAGTCTCTTCATATTGCTCCAGGGCTCTACTATTAAGGCCAGCCAATATTAAGGCCACTTCACTGTTAAGGTCACCTCACTATTAAGACCACCTCACTAAGACCACTTCACTGTTAAGACCACATCACTATTAAGACCACATCACTATTAAGACAACATCACTATTAAGACCACCTCACTAAGACCACTTCACTGTTAAGACCACATCACTATTAAGACCACATCACTGTTAAGACTACCTCACTATTAAGACCACTTCATTATTAAGACAACATCACTATTAAGACTACCTCACTAATAAGACTACCTCACTATCAAGATCACCTCAATATTAAGACCACTTTGACGAGGCTAAAAACTGATCACAATAGAGTAACAGAATTATTTGTTTGATTTTTTTTTAACTTAAATTTTAAAAATTATATCCAAATATTGGCAAAATAGAGTGATTTATTGTTTTACCTACAGATATTAGTTTTTATTTGTGTTTTCAAATAATATCGTTAATACCTTGATGATAGATGATGTACCATAAATTATGTCATATTTACAAATCTGATTTTATTGGTGCCCCCCCCCCTCATCCCTCACTTTTAAATTTCTGATCTTTAACCAGCTATAGATACTTAGATAGATACTTTATTTTCATATAGTACGAATCTTAATATGATATTGATTAAACTATGATGCCCTTAATATACATTTGCCCTCTAACGATCTGTCCTTTGTAGTCATTTACAGTCCTGATCGATCCATTTTGATCCATTTTATGACTTTCTGGGCTACTGATGTCTATTTTGAGCTTTTATGGTAGATTTAGGCTGGCTCTGGACCAACTCTCAAATGATTGCTCCAAAGACGCCATAAAAGGACACACATATACAACAAAAACATCAAAGATATCATCAAAGATATTTTTATCAAACTATCACAGGCTGATTGTGATCAAATGGTGTCTCGTGAGCCAAAGTTGATGAAATGAAATATTTTGTACTTAAGGTTAAATGATTGATTTAACCTAGTTTTGTTAAGGATGCATAACTTAATCTATAGAACTGATTATTATTCATATGGAGAGGAGTGGAGTGGATTGGGGTGGAGAGGAGTGGAGAGGCGTGGAAAGGAGGAGGAGGAGTGGAGTGGAGATGAGAGGAGAGGAGTTTTTGGAGTGGAGAGGAGTATTTTTTGGAGTGGAGATGAGTGGAGTGGAGAGGAGTTTTTGGAGTGGAGATGAGAGGAGAAGAGAGTAGATGAGAGGAGAGGAGTAGAGTAGATTGGGTGAAGTGGATTGGAGTGGAGTGGAGTGGAGAGGAGTCAACTTTCACCTGGTATTATCTATGTTATAAGAATACAAAACCTAACTTGCTTGAATTTTGAAGCAGATGTCGAACTATTGACAAATTCAGAGGCTGCTTTCATGATAACATTGCCAGCTAAACTTTAGAACTAATTTCTAAATAAAAATATAGTTGCCACTCCTTTATGGAAACATTGGAAAGTTGATCACGAATTTGACAATAAAAATGCCAGTACAATGTTTAAGATGCAAAATATTGGCAGATTAAAAAGTGATCATGACAATTGACCTCTAAATTATGAATTGAAGATCGTTGACTTATTGAATGAATTCAATTTTTAGTTTATTTTTCCTCGCTATTAAGACAACCTCGCTATTAAACCTACTGAATTATAGACAAGGTCTTAATAGGGTAGTTTTCCAGTATAACGAAACTCACAATAATTATGAAGACCCCTCTAGGGCGGGGGCCTAGCTCAGAGGTAGCGCTCTGGGCTTCCAACCGCTGGGTCCCGGGTTCAATTCCCGGTCGAGCCTATGTTGGATGGCTGTTTCATCCTTCATCTCATTGCCATGGTCCCTACCTGTCCTGGTTAGCCCATCAGGTGCAGAAATACAGGACGTAAAGCCCTCCTCACACACACACAAACACACACACACATGAAAACCCCCCCCCCCCTCCCCCTAGTAAGACCACCTCTTTGGTGAGACCATATTATTCTATAAACTGATTAGATAATTAGATAACATTAGTATTAAACCACCTAGATATTAAGATTATGTGACCAAAATAACAATCTAAAAACACCGGTATTATTGTATGATTCCTTTGTAAAAGACATTGTTGTAAAGAAAAACTCTTAGCAGAAACTCATTAGGGAAAATGGCCCAGAATGCACGCGAAATAGCCCAACATTTGGCATCATTAGTGGCGGAAATATAGTGATTAAAAAGTTGGCCTCGCTTCAACTCCAGTACAATGAATGATCAGATAATTTGTCCAAACATCAAAAGAAAGCATCGAAGAGTCGTTTTTCTCTGATAGTTTCTGAGTTGAAATTCTCCAGAAAAATGTTGTTTATTATCAAAATTTGTAATTAGATTTATGGAAAATTGTTATTTTAAAAGGTGGGGTAATTCTGGGAAAATTATTTGAAAAGTAACAAGTAATTTCTTCAGGAAACCGTTTTCTATCTATCTATCTATCGTTCTATCTTTATATCTAACTATCTATCTATCTATCTATCTATCTATCATCTACATATCTACATATATATCTATCTGTCTATCTCTTGGTTAGTCTAATTGTACCTCAGGTCAATTCACACCAACCCCTTATTCTGGCAATGACAGGACTCTATCTATAAATCCATCAATCCATCAATCCATCAATCTATCTATCTATCTATCAATCCATCAATCCATCAATCTATCTCTATCTATCTATCTATCTGCCTATCGATCTATCAATCCATATATCTATCTATCTATCTATCTATCCATCTACCCATCCATCTATCCATCCATATATCCTTCCATCTATCTATCTATCTATCTATCTATCTATCTATTAATCCCTAATCTACTATACTGGCTGTTTTCTGTTGGCGGACACATTAGCGACCTACTTAGGAATGCAGTCTGTGTTTACTTGGGTGTCTGTCTGTCTAGATAGTGTACCAACCATGTAAACATTCGGTAGTCAGTTAAGTGCAAAGGTTTGTGTTTCATCGTGACTGCCGTTTCAGTGTTTAGTCGAGCGAAGTGAAACATGTTTCAGCCATCCAGTGATCTGAGAGTTTCACTGAGATGGCTTCCAATGAAAACCGATTTTGTTGAGCATTTGGTCTTGTTTACAATAACATGGCTCTGTGCCATAGTTAAATAAAAAGCGCATGCACAATAAAGGAGGGAGGGTGGGGTAGAAAAAAGAAGATGAAAAACACACCCTACATTGTGAATGATTCTATAGTGTCAAGGACTGGAAAATTCGACTAAATATTTAGGCCTCACTTGAGAGGAATTGATATACAGAATTTCACCTGGTGCATGTTTGTAAACACAGATAGGTTGTTCTGTCATTTCCTCTTTTAATTGCCAGTCTGTCTGTCTATTTGTTGATATGTCTGTCTGGGCGGAATTACGAAGTGCTAGAGGGTTGATATACAATGCAACTTTCAACATATGTCCAATATTTTAGACTGAGCTAAGCCAGAATAAACAGTTACAGTTAAACAAAAACATCTACAGCTGTAGCTATCTAGTGGAAACTGTAACTACAGGTCTACTTAGTAACTTATATCCAGTGTTATTATAAAAGCTAGACCTGGCTAGACTCTTAAAAACAAGCTGCTTGCACTAAATCTAGCTATTTAGTCCTAGCTGTCTACTGGAAGCTGTGACTAAAGTATTCTATAATGACTAACATATATTAAATAGAAAATCCCAGGCCGGTGGTATCTAGATAATTCAATTGTGCTGACTATTAGGTACCTTCATGTATGGCTAATTTTTGGTTTGTTGTAGCTTTGAATGGATAGATCTGGCTAATAGTTCTGGCTAATAGTTTTGACTTATAGTTCTGACTAACTCTGGATAGCAAAACTTGAATGTTCTCCATGAGCACTGCTTTATAATGGAAATAGATATGGTGCTAAAGTATAGCCTTGACTCATGCCAAACTATTTGCCTATATAACCGATTTTCGTATTGGTTCCTGTACAAAATCGATCAAGACTTTTACACCAGTGTCAGTACAGTTAGTGGAACATCTACCACATAGAGCGAGTTTTTTTTTTCTCCTACAGAGTTGGAACTGAATGATATGCTGAACAAATACTTGACACAGACAGGTCCTACCTAAGCCTCCCCTCCAGTAACCAAATACTAGAGACATACTCCCCTCTCCCTGAGACCTGGCCATTTGTTCTAACAGTGGATCAGTGAGAGAGCCCTCATTGGGGCTCAGTAAGGGTTGACTTTTAGAGAGCATGCAAGGCTACTAGGCTGAGGTACTGGGGTACTATGAACAATTATAGCTAGATAGATAGATAGGTAGATAGATAGATAAGATGAATAGATGGATAGATAGATGGATAGCTAGATAGATAAATAGATAGATAGATAGATAGATAGATAGATGGGTTAATGGATAGATAGATGGATAGCTAGATAGATAGATAGATAGATAGATGGATAGCTAGATGGATAGCTAGATGGATAGATGGGTAGATAGATAGATAGATAGATAGATGGTTAATGGATAGATAGATAGATAGATAGATAGATAGACAGATACATAGATTCATTCATTTATTCATTCATTCATATTGATGACCAAAGTATATACCTCATGTTTGAGACCACCTCACAATTAAGGCCAGTGAAATTTTCACCAAGGGTGGTCTTAATGGCGAGTTTTCATTTTAGCTCATTCGCCCTCTAATAAGAAAAGGAAAAACGAGTAAGATGTATAGCCATATGTAATATGTCAGTGACAGTTATAAATAGTTTAGTTTCAGGCCAAACTTCTGTTAGATTTTTACAATAGTCAGTCTGTGAGTTTTTGTAATGCCAGCAGTTATATCCAAAACAAAGTAGCTTTAAAAAATAAACATGTAATATGTTTGTTAACGATTCTATTGTCTGTAGGCTACTGCACGTCTGAATGATGAATAGCTTTGACAATTTATGAGTTCATATTATATAGGATTGTGAAAACATTTCTCAAGTACAGTGAATGCTGTTTTAAAAGACCTCCTCATTATTAAGACCACCTCAATATTAGGACCACCTCACTATCAGGACCACCTCACTATTAAGACCACCTCACTATTAAGACCACCACCCTATTAAGACCATCTAACTATTAAGACCACCTCACTATTAAGACCACCTCAATATTAAGACCACCTCAATATTAAGACCACCACCCTATTAAGACCACCACCCTATTAAGACCATCTAACTATTAAGACCACCTCATTATTAAGACTACCTCACTACTAAGACTTCTTTACTATTAAGACCACCTGAATATTAAGACCACCACCCTATTAAGACCACCTTAATATTAAGACCACCTTATTATTTCAATTTGCACCATGGGTGGTCTTAATAGCAAGGTACCACTGTATTGTATATGCTCGTCTTAAGAATTTCAGGTATTTTTGTGTCAAATATTGATATTGACAAAAAGTATGAATTGCAGAATTTCTTAATTCTGATTGACACGTATTAAATATCACACACCTGTTTAAATATAAACACGTATAATTACAAACTTATTATGTCAAGTCATGAATTCTCGTTTTGGTGAAAATTATATTTTGATCCAGAATCGGTTTTTTTTTATATATTTTTTTTTATTAAATTTTAAAGTTTGTGCCACTGATAACGTTGAAGATAATATCATTGAAGTTAGCACTACAGTGTTAATTAATATATAAAGTTAAATAATCTAAATTTGTTATTTTTCATAAGTCATGTGTGAGATAGGTGTTAAATATTTATACATTTTGGTAGTAAATAGTATATTTTGAAGTGTCAAAATATACCCTAGGACTGCGATTTGAGGACCTCGTTAAATTCATAGTCAAGAGTCAGAATAGCATTTATTTCACCCACATTATACACATTAAAAAGAAAAAAGAAAAAAGACGATCACACTAAAAAAAATACATAAGTGGGAGGTGACACCCAAAAGACAATTACATGTCGCTATAGGGGTGCCACCTGGTAAGGGAATCGTTAGTAAGACCACCTCTCCAGTAAGGCCATAATATAGAAAAATTAAAGTATTTAAAAGCTCACTAAGTCCATATAGATGATTTAAAACATTTTTAATATTTCAAATAAATGATTTTTGATTTTTTTTTATATTTCAAATACATATGTTTTTTTTTATTTATTTTTAATATTTCTAAAGTTCTATCTGTATGCTTTGATTAATTGTTAAACAAACTTTAAAGGAAGTTTTATACATGTATTTGCAAAAAAACTAATTCACATTTTTCATTGCTTGTTTTCAGATATATCCATGGCAACCGAATCACGACTGGATGCTTAATATGGTTACCATAGAAACAGATCTGGCTATAGAACAATATTACAAAGACTGAGGATGTCTTAAAAAAAGTGGAAAAAATATTTGATTCAATATGGCCGACCTGCGACTCAAAATGGCGTCGGCAGACATTTTGTGATCAGTGGACCAGTCAAAACTCAGCTCAGGATGACCCGCCGAAAAGCTGTCCTCGTGACCTACTTTTTCTTCGGCCTAATTATCATATTCGACTGTGGCGCCATCTCACCGGATTCACCAACGGATTTCCGGATAGTCTCTTATCAAGGTAAGATAGGATTTTATCTTTAAATTTTTTTTTTAGCTCATCTGTTTTGCCTTACAAATGAGGTATTGTCATCACTTGGCCAGTGTTGGTGGCAGCTGCATTGTGTCAATTGCCAGAGTTTTCGATATGATTATGATATTCTAAAGATAGATCCAAAAAATTATGCGTGAAAAGGTTATATCTATATATATATATATATATATATATATGTCAGACTGTGTGAATTCGCAGCATTGCTCCAAGGGCACCAAATCTAGGTCAATTACTGCACTCGTTGAATTCAACCTAGAGCATAACAAAAAGCAAAATAGTTCTTTAAATATCGCCAAATCTGAAACTGGGTGGTATTATTATGCAATATTAGCTGTGATTTGTATTCTTATCTTTGAAATAATCTGTCATACACTGTCAAATTCCTTGCTCCCTCACCAGGATCGTTGCGCCGTCCGAAATCTGGCAGACCCTCAGGTCTATTGCCCGTCGTTCAGCGCCCCTAGTGGCGTAACATTGCAAGGAAAGGAGAGGGTCTGCCTAGGAGACAGTATACATGTCATATATTTATTTATCTACCCCCTTTCTCTGGTAGAATGTTTCGGATCTGCCCCCTGGTGGTCTTTATTATCGCTCACTTGATGACCTTGATGACGTGACCTTGATGACGGGCACTGCATCTTCATGAAGTCACAAAGATTTCAAAGTGACTCCATGGCAACTTTGTACCTCCTCTAAATAAATACATGTCTTTTTTTTCTCATCCCACAAAACTATATTGGACTCACCACCTACTATTATATCCTTATTAATTGCTTATCCAATCATAAAAATTGAATTCAAAATAGTATGCTGAAATATATATATATATATTCATATATATATATATATATAATTATAGTGATACTGCTTTTGTTTAGCAGCATTTCCTTACAATAAGTACTAATAATATTGAGTTAATTACATGTCAGAAAACACAAAGAACTATATTTTTTCAACTTTCGCCCACTATAAACCTGCATGATAAATGACTTTCATGATAAATGACAGTCATTATCATGACTCGGTTCCATAAAAAAGCTGCATTTTGCTAATGAATACATATTTCCTTGGTAATTTGAGCACACCTGTGCAAGACCTGTGCAAGTGGCAAGTTAGTCTGTGATAAATGACTATATGTCCACGGTACACACATTATGCTGTATTATTTACATATAATAAGTCTCATATGTTGGTTGATGTATTGTGTGTATATAGTACACATTCTACCTGTTGTATGAATATAATGAACTCTTATGCTGTTTATATATATATAATATATATATATATATATATATGAATATATATGTATATGTTGAGAAGACTAATGATACAATATATATATATATATATATATATGCAGTTTTGCCTCTTTGTTATCTTGGTGAGGGAGCAAGGAATTTGACAGTGTATGTCAGATTATTTCATATCTATCTGTGTATAAATCATTATAATCTGGTTTAGCATATATCTAGCATATATTTATCTATCTATCTATCTATCTGACTATCTGTCTGTCTATCTATCTATCGAACCATCTATCCATCTATCTATCTGTCTATATCTATCTGTCCATCTATCTATCTATCTATCTGTCTATCTATCTGTCTATATCTATCTGTCCATCTATCTGTCTATCTATCTATCTATCTATCTATCTATCTAGCTATCTATCTATCTATCTATCTATCCATCCATCCATCTATCTGTCTATATCTATCTATCTATCTATCTATCTATCCATCTATCTATCTGCCTATCTATCTATCTATTTGCCGTCTGAATGAATAAGGGACTGACTGACTGACTGACTGACTGACTGAGTGACTGACTGACTGACTGACTGAATGAATCTTGCTGATTTAGACTATAAACAGTTACTGGAATTTATCTCGTATAATGACTAGGGGCCAAACTGCACAGCCCAAAACATTGGGGAGTTTTTAAATAGGTCTTTTCAGCTTTTAGATTCTAGTGGAAAGCATCTCTGAAAGCCAGACTGGGCTGGGCATTATTAGCAGAAAATTAGGCCACAGTTTTGTAGGCACAGGGCCTGGTTCCTAATTAGTCTCTCTAGTTTCCAATAGAATGCCCTAAAAGGCGAGTTTCTAGTCCTTTTTCTGTGGAATTGCTTCGTTAGAAAACTAGTTTTGTGGCGAAGTTTTGTTGGATTTTACCAATGCGTAACATCGGCGTTAAATTCGCGGTTTTTGTGGTCAAATTGCGGCGTTTTCTGTGCAAGAATGAAGCCAAATGTGCTACGTGCGTTTTCCATGCATTTGGATAAACGCGTGGAAAACGCATGGTTTTTGTCTCATTTTAATAAGCCAAAAAACCATGCGTTTTTCCATGCGTTTATCCTTTTTCATGGAAAACGCACGTGGCACATTTGACCATGTAGGATGACAAAATATAATTCTGGTTTTGTTTTAAAACCGACTTTGCTTGCATATATACTGTGGGTATGATCTGTGTCCATACACACTTCAAATAATGAATATGTCACGAATATGTCACTATATTCTCATGGCAGTATTCTCTTGATTAATAGACCAAGGAATCTTTAATATCAGAGATGGTCCCTTCCTCCGGCGTCTAAAAGACACCGGCGTTTATTTGAGAGTATTTTGTGAGGTTTATATTTCAAGATCATTGTACCAGGGCTTCTAAACTAGACCAGGTCTACACGATATTGTTAAGTTCAGTTTGCCTACACGACCAGCTGCAGGCAGACGTAATGATGAGATGCTAAGGCTGCTTGGGAGTCCCCACCCCATTTTACACATTTACCCCATGGGTGGGATCTTTTAATTGCCTAAACATAGACTTTCAGTACATGGCACGACCAATTCAACTCCTCAATATAACATCTAAAGCTCACCAAAAAATTGCAATTCGAACCCAGGACCTTCGTAGGAGCTTTGTAGACCTTAAAACCACTAAACCCACGACATAAATCAAATAGAATCCAGTGCAATATCCTTGGATAAGTCACTGTCATGATAAATGGCAACATTAGGCCACTTTGGTCTTATGATTGTCATTGGAATGGACATTATGAAACACTGTCTGTCAAAAATGATCATGTCCACTAAACGGTCAAGCGACTAATGGTCAGTTACGTTGACCAGTGACCGTGTTGAGAGCAGCTAGCAGTTGTGTGGGGCTTATGCAGGAGAAGTGCCTAAATACTTAAGGTTTCTATTTGAAACTATGTAATGTTTTTTGTGATGTTTTGATTTAATCACTCGCATTTAAAGACCTCGTAATTATTGTTCCTATTCTATTGTGGCAGGATTATATACTATTCTATTCTATTCTATTCTATTCTATGATTCTCTTCTTTCATGGCATGATTTTATTCTATTCTATTCTACTACCTAATGATTCTATTCTATTCTATTCTTGCATGATACTTTTCTATTCTATTATATTCCATTCTATTCTATAATGGTATGATTTGGTTGTTTTATGGTATAATTCTATTCTATTCTATTATTATATTTTCTATTGGCATGCGTTTCTATTATATTATGTTCTATTGTCATTATATTATATTATATTTTATGATTCTATTCCATTCTATGCTATGGTGATATTCTATTCTATTCTTTTCTTAGACTATTCTACTTTATGATTCTATTCCATTCTATGCTATGGTGAGATTCTATTCTATTCTATTCTATTCTATTCTATTCTTAGACTATTCTACTTTATGGTTCTATGCTATGGTGAGATTCTATTCTATTCTTTGTGGTGGTACCAGCATGCTGTTTTTTTCCATACTACATGTCTATGGTAATCAGGGTAAAATCTATGATAGAGGAGGGTAACTTTGACAGGGCCCGGTGATTGGAATACCCCCAATACTCGGGGATTAACATGGCAACATACGTATGATGGGGTTTGACAGGCATGGGGGTAAGTTTTTGAGGGGTAAAATCAGCTTTGCCTTCCAGAAATTAGGCATTAGGCCTTTAGATTTTTCTCACAACTGGGAGTTGCACGGGTTGCAGCACACTGAGAATTGTTTGGATTTTTAGCTTTGCAAAACACTAGGAGTGCAGGTTTTATTGGTATTATTAATCTTTATTGCAGACACACACACATACCTTAGGTACAATATATGGGGGTCCATATCCTTCTAATAACTACCTAACTACTGAGTATTATTGTATGGCACTGTAAAAACAGCTTCACAAAACAACAGTACGAAGCAACTCAACTGCTCGTCCAATACACATATAACAATGACTCCCAATATCTTCTAATGTAAGAATGTCAAGGTTGAAATAGATGTTCTGGAAATTGATATTGATTAAGACCACGTCTGGAAGTCATCAATTGAAAGTGGTTTTAATATCTGGGTGGATTTGGTCATGGGAAGTGTTGTTGTCATTTTACAGTAGAACTCTTCTATAAGACACCTCTCTAATAAGACCATGCATTATTAGACCCAACTGTGTTCACCCCATCATTTGGTCTTAATGACGAACAGCACTATACAGAGGGTTAGTATACAGTGGCGAGGTGGTTTTTATAGTGGGTAATCTTAAACTCTTACTTATTAGGTTCACAATTAAGACCACCTCACCAATAAGACACCTCTCTGTTAAGACCACCTCTCAATTAGGACCCTACGTTGTTAAGCCCCTCTCTCTATTAAGACCATCTCTCTGTTAAAACCACCTCTCTGTTAAGACCACCTCTCTATTAAGACCACCTCTCTGTTAAAACCATCTCTCTGTTAAGACCACCTCTCTATTAAGACCACCTCTCTATTAAGACCACCTCTCTATTAAAACCATCTCTCTGTTAAGACCACCTCTCTATTAAGACCACCTCTCTATTAAAACCATCTCTCTGTTAAGACCACCTCTCTATTAAGACCACCTCTCTATACCATTAAATGTCAATGCAAAGTTGTTATTTTTGATAATGATTTTTCTTGTGGTTTTAAAAATCCTTGTACTGGGAAGTTTTATGACATAGAAGTAGGATTGAGTATAGCGGGTATGATGCTAGCGGGGTTTTTGGATTTATAACCCCACTAAATCTCCCTCAAAGATCCCCTCATAAAGCTTGAGATGATGAGGGTTGCAATCTCATCAGCAGTTGCCATCTTGCTGTCGCCTTTTTGACCATCAAATCTGGAGGCGGTCTTGCTTGCAGCGATTTGACTGGTGGCATATAGTGTACCTCAGGGCGCTGCTGTGTCGCCAGTTAGTGCTATGCATACCATATTTACTTGATTAGGAGCATGGGGTTTTGATTGAGTTAGACTCTACTTGCACTCCGGTGTCTAAATGAGACTGACTTTTATAGGAAGTTCAGAATTACATCATTTTGTCAATTACAAGCCATGGCTTTCGTTATTTTAGAGATGACGGCTGCGTCTAAACTATTTGTAATAGATCACTTATTCTAGACTTAATATTCGAAATATTTATAATTTTATGATAACCTAGACCTCTAAATGAAACTAACCGTTATAGGAGGGTAATTCTCCGTGTTAAAGCAGCGACTTCCTTTATTTGCAGACTGAACGAATTCGAATCCAGTGGTTATTTTGAGACTAAGTTAATATCACATAGATTTTTATCATCATTAAGACTCTACTCTAAGCAGCTGGATGGTCTAGTGGTAAGACACTTGCCTGCTCCTCTGAAGGACCCGGGCCTGGGCATGAACATTATCCCAGCTGGATGTCGTTTGGATCAGACTTTAAATTGGCAGTCCCTAGTACTCGGTGTCAATGCTTAGGCAAGTAAAAGATCCCATCCATGGGGTAAATGTGTAACATGGATGGACTCCTCCTCTCTCTCACTTCATCAATCAAGAACTTGCCTTAGAGGGCTGCACTTTCCACAACTGTCTGCCTGGGTCTCTATTCTACACCCGGCTTCTAATCAAGACCATACACTACCAATGGTGCTAGATTTCCGTTAAAGCCCTGTGATTAGGGTCACTCAACCAGAAGAGGGCTGGCCTAACATGGCCCTAAAGAGGTCCTTGCACTGCATCATGGGAAAGGGACTTAATGAAGGGCAATAATACCCCGTAGGGTCAAACCCTCCTCATTCTTCATGGAGAGATTACCCCTTTACCCCCCTCAAGTATGTCACAGTGGGCCAAGGGTTGCCTATCTCATACACAACTTGGTTCTGTCCCCTGTCATTACCAAAGAGCCTTATGGTGATAAGCAAAACCTATTGATACCCTCTACCTCCCTTCTTCATTAAGGGAGATGGCATAGTATAATACGGGTCTTTCTCAACATATTCCATTTATAAATTTCCCGGGGTATTTGGCTGTATGCCATAGGTATTTGGAAGTATCCCCAGTACAGATACTATTACAGATCTCTGCAAAATAATGGATTGTGTAGGTATTTATTCATAGATCAAATGTCTGTTAATGGTAAATACACTTAAATGTGCATGATTTACAGTAAAACCCTATCAATGAGACAATAGGTAAGGAAGATAGACGCAATTGAATTTCTTTAGTATCTTTAGTATAGATAGATAGATAGATAGATAGATAGATAGATAGATAGATAGATAGATAGATAGATAGATAGATAGACAGACAGATAGACAGATAGATAGACAGATAGACAGATAGATAGACAGATAGATAGATAGACAGATAGATAGACAGATAGACAGACAGATAGACAGACAGATAGATAGATAGACAGATAGACAGATAGATAGACAGATAGATAGATAGACAGATAGATGGATTGATGGGTGAATAGTTAGATAGTAAGATAGATAGATGGATTGATGGATAGATAGATAGATAGATAGGTAGATAGATAGGGCAACAGCTAGACAGCAACATATAGATAGATATATATATATATAGATAGACAGATAGATAGATAGATAGATATATAGACAGATAGAAAGATAGGTAGATAGATAGCATGACAGCTAGACAGCTAAATAGATAGATAGACAGATAGATAGGCAGATAGATAGCTAGACATCTAGATAGATATATATATATATGATAAATTGATAGATAGCAAGATAGATAGATAGAAAGTTTGACAGCTAGATAGCTAGATATATAGATAGATGTGTTTTAGCCATTGTTCCATTGTTTTACTTTGCTTAACAGTCCTGCCAGCCTTAACAGCCTTAAGGCATTCTTTCACACTTGAGTGGGTTTTCCCCATAGTATTGACAGTTGCTCTGCAGCACTTCAGCATCCCTGTTTCAGTGTATTCAAGCAGAGAGATGCGGTGTCAACAGCATAGAAACTGCTTCAGTACCATCCCCAGTCTGTTTTAAGTCTGTGTTTGAGAATATTGTTTGTCTGCATTGCGTTTAAACTTTACATACTAACATATATATTGTATACAGGAGAAATGGTAATGGATAAACATGTCATATTATTTTGGCAATATTTGTGGATCTTACAATATGAAGGATGGGAGTTGAACCCGCAGGGGTTTTCTACCCGTGCATTGGTCTATTATTTAGTTAATGTAACTGAGCATGTCAACCCAACCAGGTGTAAACAATGAGTTCCCTTTATTATATTATATAACTAAAGTGGCTGAACCAGTTCCAGAAACCCCAGTAGTTGAACCTCGTCATGAAGCTAGACTACCTCACTATTAAGCTCAAATTAAATTTAAATATAAGTTATAATATAACATCATCCTGGCTTATTCCTTTATTTCTGAAGCATATTTCAATGGCCTTGATTATGAGGTAGTCATGATTGTAAGTGGCCTTATTAGTGAGGTGGTTTTAATAGTGAAATCTTCATTATAGTCTTGTAGTCTGAATAATAAGTTGTCTGTATAGTGAGGTTGTCTTACTAGAGAGGTGGTCTTACTAGGGAGGTGGTCTTACTAGAGAGGTGGTCTTACTAGGGAGGTGGTCTTACTAGAGAGGTGGTCTTAATAGACAGGTGATCTTAATAGTCAGGTGATCTTATTAGTGAGGTGGTCTTGTAGAGAGGTACTCTTAATATTGAGGGGGTCTCAATGTCGAGATGATCTTTATAAGGAGGTGGTCTTAATAGTGAGGTGGTAGTGGGAGTTACGATGGAACCTAAAAATAACGAAAATTGCAGGAGTTTCGTTTTGCACGCAGTAATATTCCGAAACCATGTCGATTTTGGTCGATTTCTCATTCTGCCATTTCTTCTTTACTTGATTTCCCTTTCTTGCTGTCATTTCTTTCTGTTCTTTCTTTCGTTTCTTTCTTGTGACCTTCACCTCTGAGGCTTTTCAGCCCTAGAAATCAAAAGACGGTTTCAATGGAAAATCGCTACAAAGGAGGTCCCCATTGCTTATTGGAAGGTTGCTTTGGCCCTGCTTTCTGTAATTCTGAAAATTACAAGAAAAAGAAATACTTCAAAAAGGCCCCCATCAAAAGCAGAAATACAAAACATTTTCGATGTACATGCAATAGTGGGTCAGGCTGCCTCGACCGAAATACTTGCAAAACCAAAAAGCCAGATAAGATAAAGGCATGTGGCGCTGATATTACCTAACATTACATGATCAAAACAGCTCTGTACAGAACCTTGATGATGTTGATTGCATCTGGACTGCAGAACTGTAGCAGCCAGTCTTGAGGAAAAAATCCTGCGCAGAGTGTAGTTCAAAGGACTCCATGCCTTATTCATGGTGAGCCCAAAACAGCTCAGAAATATTTGCATGGCAGCTTTCTTACACCCAAACCTTCAGTGCGCTCACCAACAATTAATCAATCTGCCCAGCACCAGGAGCACCTATTGCGAGAACCTTTCGTAGCACCTATTGCGAGAACCTTTTGCATGCACCTTTTGCGAGAACCGAAGGCGTTTCTACAGCGTGTAATCTTGATAATTTCATTAACACCGTTGGTGTCGTTGGCCGTGTCACAATGAAAAGAACTGAAAGAAAATTCGGCGATGCATCTGAACCATCAGGAATGAAATGAGCTGTCAATTCGATAAAAATAATTATGTAGTGAAATTTCGCCCGTTCGGGAAAACATGCTGGTGTAATGGTGCAGTAAAATACAAATGTATGAAGTCTGGTCAGAAACGGGTTGTTCTTAGTGGTGACGTGGTCTCATAGTCTTACTCATTTTGTTTTTCAGACATAGAAGATGATAACTAACTGATTCGATAAATAAAACTTTTTCAGAAAAATAACAAAAATCAACTTAAAGTGTCAAATATACATTAAAATGCACTAAAAGTACTGCTGCTTGGATGCACTTTGCTTCAGCCAATCACATTCAAGGGCGGGAACCTTTTCAGCCAATAGAACTGCAGTATTCTGTTTTAGCCACCTGGTGGAAACACAGAGAACCTTCCGTGAAAATCCACTATTAGTGAGATGGTTTTGATAGTGACGAGGTCTTCATAGTGAATTTGTCTTAATGTGGTGATACACTGTATATCATCTCATCGTTATTTCTGTCACTCGTAACCCTATAAACTCAATTCCAGTATATTACATCTGAGAGGGTATAAAACGTTCCACATAAAATGCTCCCATACCATCCTTTTAGAACGTTGCGTGACGTCACAATGTGGCAACTTTTAACAACAACAATCCCATGACGTCACAGTGGTCATTCCTGTCACGTATAATGTCTAGTGTGACGTGGAGGATGGGGGTGATGCATAGATGAGGCAGTTTTTGGCCCGCAGTTGGCTTACATGCAGCAGAATCTGTGAGATGATCTAGTGTTTGAGGTCAGCCGACGGTCGTGATGAAGTGTAGGGGAAAAAGCAGGGGACAGATATGGCCCCTTAGGTACACCTCAGTGCTAAAACAGGCTGGCAAGAGAGAGAAAAAGAACTGGTATCGCTGTTTGCTGTGTTGGACTATGCCGGATGAAAACAGCTTGCCTTTTTTTTTATTTGGCATATATAGATAGATAGATAGATAGATACTCAGATAGATAGATAAATAGATAGATAGATAGATAGATACTCAGATAGATAGATAGTAGATAGATAGATAGATAGATAGATAGATAGATAGAGACAGAAGATAGATAGATACATAGATAGATAGACAGATAGATATATAGACAGACAGATAGATATGGAAAGTGCAGCCCTCCATAAGGCAAGTTCTCGCCGCTCACAAGGGTTGATTGATTGTGTTCTTGTTAAAGTATTTGCTTGATTGCCTCAATTTATATGATAGATGTGAGGCAACTGGGCTAGTATGGTGAAAGTGCCTGCTAGTATGTCTGCATTTCTGAACTTGATGTACAGTACTCGTAAATATATTATATGTTTTAATTACGAGATGGTCTTAAAATTAGGTTGAACTATCCATCATGATTTCCTGAGTTAGGCATACATTTGTAAGTTTTTTATGACTATGAATGATGTCTGCATGTTTGTTACAGCATTGTTCAAAACTGGCTAGATCAGCGTCTGAAGGCGCATTGCATATTAATATTATGCATATCTCATCTTTCATAAACAGACAGACATCGGTATAATGCCCTCATCAAGAATAGCATATGAAGAGAATATATCCCAGATTAGGTGGAATACTCCTGCCAAGATCTGGTAGATAAGTCTGACGGATGCTCTGTGAACCAGCTCTCTGATATGAGTATGTTCTGCAAGTCCGTTTGAACTGAGCCAAAAATCTGATTATATGCACATGTATTGGGCCCTAGCATACTGATAATACTCAGAAATGGCATAAAAGACACGTAGGAGCCATTAGAAGAACTTTTCAGCCATCGGCTGTTATCTGGTAAGCCTTTACAAAAGGCACTATTGAGTTATCGTGTGTCTTCATAAGGAATTAGACATCGTATTATACGACAGATGTATACCACACGATTGGAACATGATGCTGTTGTTGTTGTTACCATTGTTGTAGGTATCATTAGGTTGTTGTTGTGGTTGCTGTTGTTGACATCGTGTAGAGTAGGGCAGGGGGCCTAGCTCAGAGGTAGCGCTCTGGGCTTCAAACCGCTGGGTCACGGGTTCGATTCCCAGTCGAGCCTAAGTTGGATGGCTGTTTCCTCCTTCATCTCATTGCCATGGTCTCTGCCTGTCCTAATTAGCCCAACTGGTGCAGAAATACAGGACATAAAGCCCTAATCACACACACACACACACACACACACACACACTATATGATAGATGTGAGGCAACTGGGCTAGTATGGTGAAAGTGCCTGCTAGTATGTCTGCATTTCTGAACTTGATGTACAGTACTCGTAAATATATTATATGTTTTAATTACGAGATGGTCTTAAAATTAGGTTGAACTATCCATCATGATTTCCTGAGTTAGGCATACATTTGTAAGTTTTTTATGACTATGAATGATGTCTGCATGTTTGTTACAGCATTGTTCAAAACTGGCTAGATCAGCGTCTGAAGGCGCATTGCATATTAATATTATGCATATCTCATCTTTCATAAACAGACAGACATCGGTATAATGCCCTCATCAAGAATAGCATATGAAGAGAATATATCCCAGATTAGGTGGAATACTCCTGCCAAGATCTGGTAGATAAGTCTGACGGATGCTCTGTGAACCAGCTCTCTGATATGAGTATGTTCTGCAAGTCCGTTTGAACTGAGCCAAAAATCTGATTATATGCACATGTATTGGGCCCTAGCATACTGATAATACTCAGAAATGGCATAAAAGACACGTAGGAGCCATTAGAAGAACTTTTCAGCCATCGGCTGTTATCTGGTAAGCCTTTACAAAAGGCACTATTGAGTTATCGTGTGTCTTCATAAGGAATTAGACATCGTATTATACGACAGATGTATACCACACGATTGGAACATGATGCTGTTGTTGTTGTTACCATTGTTGTAGGTATCATTAGGTTGTTGTTGTGGTTGCTGTTGTTGACATCGTGTAGAGTAGGGCAGGGGGCCTAGCTCAGAGGTAGCGCTCTGGGCTTCAAACCGCTGGGTCACGGGTTCGATTCCCAGTCGAGCCTAAGTTGGATGGCTGTTTCCTCCTTCATCTCATTGCCATGGTCTCTGCCTGTCCTAATTAGCCCAACTGGTGCAGAAATACAGGACATAAAGCCCTAATCACACACACACACACACACACACACACACACTTGACATCGTGTAGACATGGTTGTTGTTCTGTTGCATGGATTGAAAATGCTTGTGCTGTCACCTCTAAGCCAAGTGACCTGATTATTTTTTATTAATTTATTTTTGCTCGTTCACTCGCCTAAACTTAATATCAATTTCTCTTATATTCTATAGGCTGGCATATGGTTTTAAAGGTCTAATGATGAAATTACAGAATAAGTAGATTTTCATGCGCTGAGTTTACGCAATTCTTGTTCTGAGACGCAGGTAATTCAGAAAGATTGCCTTAACTAAAAATATATGGATCCATTTCTCTTGTATTTTTAAGAGAAGATTTCTTAAGTCAATACACAGCCTATCGGCTACATAACTTAACCAAAAGTTTTGTTTAAATAGGTAAACTGGCAAAGAATCTCCATAATAAGGTCGCTTGACTTAGCGGTGACAGCCCATGGTGTACAGTCAGACAGGCTTGAGTATAATTTGTGGGTGGGTGGATTAGAGCTTTACTTCCTGTATTTCTGCACCTGATGGGCTAATTAGGACAGGCAGGGACCTTGGCAATGAGATGAAGGGTGAAACAGCCATCCAACTCGAGCTCAACCGGGAATTGAACCCGGGACCCAGTGGTTGGAAGCCCAGTGCGTTACCACTGGCCACACCCTCTCTTTATAGTCAGTCTTTTGTTTATAACAGAGTTCGTTATATACAAATGATCCCACTGTATTAAGTTGAAATAAATTTCATAAAGTTGGAGAATTTTTATATATCATTATGTGAACTGTCAGATGTATCATTCTTTCACATTATTTATCAAAATTTTATTTTTCATAGAACTTCGTTAAATATGTGGGGAACGAGTTAAAATCGAACGCAATATGAAAGATATCTAGAAGCTCTGTTTACCAACCATCCTACATTTCAATTTTCGCATCAACAGAAGTTTCACAACTTTCAGACTTCTAGCCATGCTCTCAACCAACTCAAAACACTCACAATAGATTGCTTTTTCGGTTAGCTCATTTTGCCTCTGCTGCTAAGTTCAACAAAACTACATCTAGCGGGTCTGGAGTTCTAATTGTCATTTCTAGGAAGCTCACTTTCCTAGGAGTTCATTTATAAATAGGCCAGCCAAATGTATTGCAGAGGTTTATTTGGTCGAATGGCCTAGGTGCTTGCTTGCTCGCTGCAAGGTTGTGGGTTCAAACCCCCACCATGGCATGGTACTAAGTACTTGACTGCTTAGCCCAATGCAGGTAATTCTGTGTACTGTATACTGCCCAGGGAGTTGAGAAAGACTCATACTTAAACAGTTCGACTATTTCGAATATTGTCTCAATGCTGCTAGTCTGAAGATTGGTCAACTTGTATGACCAACTGCAGACGTCATGCTGGGATGATGGGGCTTGGAGTCCACACCACCAAGTACTCGGTGTTACCAATTTTAACGTCTCACGCTACAGACATCCAACAGCTGAGATGTGGCTCATGAGGAGTTCTTGGGCTGGGATTCGAACCCGGGACCTTCAGCAGAGCTGGCAAATACCTTACACCAGAAAGCCTGAAGTGCTAATATTTTGGTAAACATATTATATATATGCTTTTATTGACACAGTAATATCATACATGATACATTTGTCAAAAATAACAGATAAAAAAACGTGTACTAAGTCTACTTCTACTCACTATTTCTATATTCAATATATATATACATGGTATATAAGTTAAAGGTATACATTATCAATGGATTATCTGTACATCCATGGTCCCAGTTGCTGAACAATAGCACGGTAATATGAGCATTAAGTTTTGTTTATATACATTTGTTAAAATATATATATATATATATATATATATATAGACATATATCATATGTATACAGTAACCCTAAATACATATATTACTGCAGTTAATACTGTTCATTATCACCATGTTAATTTAAGTACAACATTTGAATTAGGAGTATATATAACAAGGCATCGTGCACAGTTATGTACATGAGAGTAAAAGCTGGATGATGACCCAACCATTCATTAGGCTAACCTTGGATGAACTAGAGATTCATCCAAGGCCTATGACTCAAGCGAACTCAACATATGTCGTTCAGAGCACAGAAAATGCTTTTCTCTAAGTGGACAGATGTTCGGGGCCCCATCATCTTTGCCCCTTTTCAGTTGCCCTGCAGGTGGTCAACAGCTCTTAAGTCATGTGACCAGCAATATGCTGACTGGGCAGTATTGTGGTCACGTGACCTTTGCCTCTTTGGTCACATGACATCTGAGGTTGCGTACATGCAAGAGCAGCTATGGTCAAATGATTCACATTTGTGACGTCTTTTTTTTTTCTTTCTCAGCAATACCTGCATATCAAAATTGCCATGGTCAAATGGTCCACAATCATTGCCGTTTTTTTTTGGGCATTACTGAGGTTTTCTTAAGTAGACCATATACCTAGATGTAAAAGATGCTGTAGTCAAATGGTCCACATTTTCGTTCGTTTGTTTCCGGTCAAATGGTTATCATTTTTGCCGTCTTTTTTTCTTATTCGTGGACATTTCTGAGGTTTTCTCGGCAGCAGCAAAAATACCTCCCGGCACATCAGCCCCCCAAAATGTTGCGCTCATTTCCGCTCCACTTCCAGGCAGTTATGGCTTTTATCGTTGCTAGGGGCAACGCTTGGTTGCTTGGTGACCAACTGTTATCGTCGCCCTGGGCAACAGGACTGTCGTTATCAGCAAGCCAGTGTGCTCCCAGCCGTTTCTGATGGAGCCGATTCGGCGCTCTGCCCATTTGACCATCGCATATGTGTGCTTCAGTTTGAAGTGACTATTGAGTGCAACAACTTTTAAGAATACCGTTTACTCTTGCATTCACGAAAACATAAATAATTCGAATAGCTAGGTCCTACTTTTTTTTTTTCAAAGTCTGTTGACTGCCTAAATTTATTAATAGGCCTCTGATAAATAATTATGGAAAATATCAATCTTTCATATATAGACGTCTATACCTTTTTTTTTTTTTTTTTTTTTTTGAAAATTAACTGGACATATTGCAATCTTTAATAATTTACTTTGTTGAGTCCTGTAGGCCTGTAAATGCAACTTTAAATTGCTCGAATTTTGGTGTGACAAAGAAGTTTTGGTGTGATAAACAAAGTAGTTTATTACAATTGGCTAATTTTAAAGTAAGGTAAGCCTTGTATTAAAAGTGGGCTCACTCAATCATGGCACCATGAAAGAATAAAATATAATGAATCGACTTTAAATTTCATATATTTAAATATCGATATCAGAGGGGTGATTATGGAAGTATCTGAAATAATGATAAATTGAGATATTTATTGATAACATAATGCATACATGATTACATCGCATGATTGACTATCGTGTCACTATTCCATAGATATCATTTACATGTATTCATTTAATCAATGGAATGAATATTCATTATGGAATTGTTGTCACGATGACAACAATATTGGCGTCATAACCGTAGGCTTTGACGTCACAAAGGATCGGTACATTAGCTACATGTTTACACGAATAATATCTGATGCATGCGTGCACAAAATAGCCATGTCTGCAGCTACCTACAAATATTTGCATAAGATACAATATTTTGTCATGCATAAGAATGCATCATTCGTGTATGAAGGTGTGAAATTCCTTCAACAATGTTCAATGGGAATTTCACATGGACGGTTTTTTTCGCTGGTACTGCCTGAAGATAGATCAAAGGGGTTTTATCAGATTAGCCGGGCCCGCCATGCAGCCTCACTGGGCTGCAATTTGGGCAGAAGTTGTTTGCAAGAAAATGGCGGGTCTGGAGTCTATCTGCATGACAGCCGATTGGTGTAATGTGGGAGCTGTGAATTTGTGAGATATTGAGTTAGTGATCTGCACGATGGATGCCATTGAAAGTCGTATTAAGACCACCTCACTATTAAGACCACCCTCAGTCTTATGACCACCTCACTATTAAGACGACTTCACTATTAAGACCACCTCACCATTAAGACCACATCAAAATTAAGACATCAGATTTTTACCCAACTGTACTCTTAACCTTTTAAACAGCCCGTTATTAATCACCTCACCATTAAAACTAGTTGATCTTGCACAAAATGTGGTCTTAATAGCGAGGTTAGACATTATGCAATACAGTGTCATGTTATTGAACTAAAATGGTGGTAGTGTATTATGTAGTAAGCTTAACGATTACCCATGAAGCCTTTACCAATATTTATTTTATGGAAGTATGCTTATACCTATTTAAAATTGCAAGTTTTTAATTTTTTTTATTGTGCCATTATATATTTTTCTTCTATCATTTAGAATCATGGAACTTAAAAAAAGTTTAAACTTCTGTCATAGTAATTTCAACAAAGTATATTCCAATAAAACAACTAAATAGATAAAACTACAATGTTTCATTTAGGATGGTAGTCAGTGAAAATGAAAAAAAATGTCATGAAGCCTTAGAGAAGAAAATCTTAAGTAGAAACACTATATAACATCTCAATATCGCAGTAATTTAAAGACACTGTCCACGATGTGTACAGGACCTTATCCGTTTTGAGTCTTTCTCAACGGTGCGCTTTCAATTCGGTAAACAAACCCCAATTTCTGTTATCAGTTCAGATGTTGCCTCTGGGAGCCATGCTGTGACTCTTCCAATTATGAGACACCGAGTGAACTCCTTTAACTGTCGCTAGGTGACCAAATCAGTCACATGACTGTCCTGCGTATTCTGATTGGTTGGCTGACCTGTGGCTCTTCTACTCAGGAGGTCAATGTATACACCCGCTGACCTAAATAGATATCACAATATATTGTTTGAAACTTTGTTTTTCTTTGACAAGATAGATATTGTTTTTCTGACTGTTTGTCTGTCTAAGCCTTAAGTTTACTTGATAATATCTTTCTATCTTTCTCTTTCGATCTTTTCTGTCTTTCTATCTTTCTGTCTTCATGTTTTGATTTTGTCTATCCATCCATCCATCTATCTATCTATCTATCTATTTATCTATCTATCTATCTATCTATCTATCTATCTAGTTACTTACTAACTCACTTGCTTACTTACTTACTTACTTACTTACTTACTTACTTACTTACTTACTTACTTACTTACTTACTTGAAACCTCAAAATATTATATATTTCTACTGCTAATAAAGCCATTCCAAATCTATCGGAAAAACCGTTTTTTTTCCAACCACTAAATTTCAACCCGTGGTGTATTCATTTCGCATACTTTTTGTCCGCCGGTGTAGTAGCGAGCAATCTGGTATTGCAAGAGGCTATCACAATGGCCCGGCCTGGCTAGCTAGTCCCCACAAAGCCCTTAAGAATTACCTCCCAGGTTTTGGTCAGTGTGGAATTGAATCGTTATAACAAGAATAAGAAAGATCAGCTGCCTAAAGATGACCAATGTCTGATCAAGGTTTTGGAAAGGTTGGCTGATTACTGGCACTGGCAGCGAGGAGAGACTAGGTTGTAATGACGTTGGGCCACGATGTATAGGGTAAATAGATGGAGTAGGTGGAGGGTAGAGGAGGGGGGGGGGGCACAGACGAGGGTTGTTACGGAAGGAGAGAAAGAAAGAATGAAGGAAAGTAGGTAATAAGGACAGAGAAAGAGTTTCATAGAGGAAGGAAGGAAGGAAGGAAGGAAGGAAGGATAGAAGGATAGAAGGCGAAGGAAAAAAGGATAGAAGAAAATACATTTTATATCATGGAAGCTGAGATAACGGAAGGAATGAAAGAAGAAAGGAAGAAAGAAAGACAAACGGAGAGGAATTTAAAAAAGAAGGAATGAAGTAATGAAGGAATTCATGTATAGGATTATTGTGAGAAAAAAAAAAGCAAGATTGAAAGAAGAAAACTGAAGATAGATGGAAAGAAAATGAAGGGAAAACTAAAATGAAAATAAAGTAAATTAAGGAAGGAAAGAAAAGGAAGGAAGAATGAAAGAAAACATCAAAGAAGGATAGAGGGAAGATAATTCCTGTTATTAAATTTCATATGTCAATATTTTGATTTATCTGGGACATTATTGAATTGTCTATTCAAGCTTTAATAACACAAAGTTATATAAAATTCACAAGGAAAACAAATGAACGTTTTTTAGTGGTGTGGTATTTAATATTTCATGAGATTTTTTTTGGTAGTTTTTCCCGTTATTATAAACTAGTCAACATTAATCATTTTTGAAAGAGTTTATTGATTTTTAAATTGTTTATGACTTGAAACCAATAGCAACGTTAAATCTGTCTCGAATGCATTCTGACGGGTAAATAAATTTTAGTGTTTTGTTTGTTTTTTATTTGTTTTTTTTTTATGAAAAAAGCAAAATGATTACTGACAAGTGCTTGGAGGCATTCAACTGTAGTGTTATTGTCTTCCTATCTTGCCAATTAAAAATTCATCAAACAGATTTATTTGAAATAGTCAGTCATAGACAAACTGTCTATTAAGTACAGTTCATTGAAACTTAAAAGACACATCAGATTTTGATAATATTTCTGTTGTTAAATTAGGATATTTAACAGAAAATAAATTATAGACGCTTACAGCTGGATTGTCAGTCAACATGACAGTGGCCAAAATCTGTTGCATTCACTTCATTGTCTTCTTAATACTGATTACCTTCCATCCAGAGCCTTGTTAGGTTCACTATCTCTCTATGAAATAAATAAACTTCACCTAGTATTTAATTGGTTATGCCATCAAAAATCCAATATGTAAACAAACCAAGTGATGACAACACAATACTCAACAATGGGTGATGATGCCATTTCCATTGAATTTCCAATGTTTTGGTCTTGATTTCTTTCAATGTATCATTTAGTTTTTTTTGTAATTGATGCCTGATAAGATTCATTAGCTTACACATATTTAGTGTGCCTTGATCAAATAAGGTGATTTTCCATCATTTGATGAAGTTTTAGAAAATAGTAATTTTGACAGACAGTTAAGATAAGTAACTATATATTTTTTTTTTCTTAGTAAAAATCCATAATCATCTTTTTTAAGAATGTGAAAAATGGCAAGAATCTGTTAGCTTGAGATGTGTGACAGGTTTAGTCCTAAAGTATGTTCTTCAGTTGATTTAGGAAACCAATTTTGGTTAGGAACAAATAATCCCTCGGAGTGAGACAAATATTCTTCCATTCTAAGGCAACCTTGGTGTCAGTCTGGGAATATTTTCTGCACTATTTTTCACCACTTGTTCTGTATAGGGGACCTTCTTTTTTGACTGTCAACGGCCGCGGAGTAATTCATTATGATTAGGGCGGCGATCTGGCTGTCAAAGAAACGCGCCTGGCGCAGCAATCAGAGTCTGGAGAGGGGACTACTTTTCCATAGGAAGTAGTCCTAGCTAATGGGTCCTGTGGCCTTCTGGCGGAAGAACACCGTATGTCATTAGCCAAACGATTATTAGTAACAAGTTCGGACTAAAAGGTCAAGTCCTACCCCCCTGCTGGTGTATTTCTTCATTAGTGCGTCCAGGGATATAATTGTGCATTTACAATAATATTTATTTATTTATACTCTTGTATTGCTGTATAATACATATCTTAAGTATTTATTGGATACCCACTTTTTGTATTATTTTGTAGAACCTTTCTTTAACACCGCCTCACAACTAAGTCCTTATGAGGTCAGTCATATATATTACTACTGGGTCTGAAGCTTAGTCAGCTTATATGACCAGCTGCAGGTAGACATAATGATGAGATGAAAATAAGACTGCTTGGAGTCCACACCATATACATTACCTGCTGGATGGGGTCTTATAAGTATGGTGTTGGTTGTCTTATTTCTAATGATCTGTAGCATAGCCAGCTTATATGACCAGCTGTAGGTAGACGTAATGATGAGATGATAAGACTGCTTAGAGTCCACACCATATACATTAACCCCATGGTGGGGTCTAATAAGTATTGCGTTTTGTGTCTTATTTCTAATGGTCTGTAGCATAGCCAGCCTAAATGACCAGCTGCAGGTAGACGTAATGATGAGATGATAAGACTGCTTGGAGTCCACACCATATACATTCACCCCCTGGATGGGGTCTAATAAGTATTGTGGTTGTTTGTCTTATTTCTTGTGGTTTGTAGCATAACCAGCTTATATGACCAGCTGCAGGTACCCGTAATGATGAGATGATAAGACTGCTTGGAGTCCACCCTGTGTCGCACATTTACCCCATGGGTGGGGGTCTTCTCTTGCCTCAGCACGCATAGACACCATCTTAACAGCTACGTTCTACCTCCTTCAATCGTAGCTTTTTCTATCTCTCTCTTCTCTCCGTTGCTATTTATTTAGCTAGTCTGGCGGAGAGAGACCTTTTATTGATTATTTAGGGGGACAGACAGTTAGAGAAATTACCGTGTGATGTTATAGACAGGTGCCAAGAACCACTGGCCCTCCCTGAATGGAGCCAATGATTTTCAATTTGGCGCTGGCCACACTAGCTACTGCCTTATCAACCAATTTGTGTACCTCCCCTGGGGACCAAGCCCACAGTTATACAGTCTTTGTGGCCGTGTAGTCTAGTGTTTAAAGTGTTTGAGTGTTTCTGGTAATAGGGGAGTTAAAAATATTGTCTCAAATGTAGTGCTGGGGAAATCAGATACGGCCTAGTGTTTAAGATGTTTGAATGCTATACAATGGAAAAGAAGTTATTTATATAGGTTCAACATTTACATTTACTGTCATACTTCGGTAGCCTAGTGTTTGAAGTTTTTTTTTTTTAAACAGCCTGTCAAATTGAACCAAACAGAACTGTCTGGCTTTAGCTGGCTACTCAAAGCCGGTTCTAAAAGTATATATTTATGATATAATATATATCTTACATTTAATGAGGTTTATATTTTTTCATTGGTGGTAGGTGTAAGCCGACTATAAGCTAGGAGTAGACAGAAGTGGCTGGCTTTAGCCAGTTACAGCTACAGCCAGGAATAGGTTGCTACAGCTGTCTAAAGTCGACCACATTTTATGAAACTAACTGTATTCTAAGTTCAAAATTCAGGGGTTACCATAATGTTTTTGGTTTGGATTTTCAGCCTCAAGTATGCCTAAGTGGTCAAAATATGCTTATGACCAGGTAGTAAAGAAGTTAAAAATTATCATATATTGCCTAGTAAAAGTATTTAAGGTTATAAATTTAGGTCTAACATGCAATGTGTTTCTTACATATAGAGTGACAGGGAAGTGCTTTAGGTTCAAAGTTTGGTCTCAAATATATAGCATAGAGTTTAATAGTGGGTTTTGGGTAATAATAATGAATTATGCAAATAAATGAAATATCAATGTGTTTGCCTAGTAATCATGAGGTAGCATGTTCGAACCCCCACCATGGCATGGAGGAGTTAGGGTGATCCTCCTGCAACCACTGCCTCACCCCACCCAGGTGCAATGGGTACTTGGTGTTAGGCAACCACAGTAATGGCACTGGTGTGAGCTCTTTAGCCCTTGCAGTAACATTGTTGCTTAGCTTAGCTGCGGCTAAATTTTCAAGAAGTTGAGAAAGACTCTAGATTGGCTTGCATAGGGTGTACATGTAAACTCGATACAATAAATCTCAAATGCATACAATGTGTGCTACGAAAATCTGCAAAACTAATTCGAAACATGTGTCTATCTTGCAACCTTATGGAAGCCAAACAAAGGATCTCAAATGACAGGTATTATTTCCCTCGTCAGAAACAATGTCTCCCAAATTAGGTAATTTTATTAAATCCTAATACCATTCATTAAACATCGATAATGTTATGTGAGGATTAATCATTTGCCATTGTCCACCGATGATTTATTAATGCGATATGAAATTGACAATGGAGAATAATTATTACAAATTAGCAATCTTGCTTCTGGTCTAAGAAAGTAATTCGCCATTTTTCATTAGGTTAGAAGCGAGCGAAGATGTTTATGCGAGAATGGAAAGATACCTTTGAAAGAGCTCTACAGGTGTAGATACCAGCTCATGAAAGATTAAATTCTGGATTAATGGAAATGATCTGATTTAACATGTGGCATCAAGGTTTTGTAAAATAATGTGGTTCTTATTAATTAAGAAAGTTTGAAAAAAATAATAAAAAATTTAACGAGCTGGTTTATAATTTATTTGTTCCGAGCATGACTATCTCTCAATCTATCGATCTATCTGTCTACCTATCTGTCTGTCTATCTATCTATCTGTCTATCTATCTGTCTGTCTATCTATCTATCTATCTATCTATCTATCTATCTATCTATCTTTCTATATATCTCTCTATTTGTCTATCTATTTGTCTATCCATCACTCTTTCTATCTATCTATCACTCTATTTATCTATCTCTATCTATCTATCTCTCTATCTTCTTTGCTCCAACAAAAATATATTACCCATTCAACTGTCTATCTATCTATCTATCTGTCTATCTGTCTAGCTGGCTGTCTGGCTACCTGTCTGTCTAGCTGTCTATATCTATCTATCTCTCCTCTCCTCTCCTCTCCTCTCCTCTCCTCTCCTCTCCTCTCCTCTCCTCTCCACTCCTCTCCTCTCCTCTCCACTCCTCTCCTCTCCTCTCCTCTCCTCTCCTCTCCTCTCCTCTCCTCTCCTCTCCTCTCCTCTCCTCTCCACTCCTCTCCTCTCCTCTCCTCTCCTCTCCTCTCCTCTCCTCTCCTCTCCTCTCCTCTCCTCTCCTCTCCTCTCCTCTCCTCTCCTCTCCTCTCCTCTCCTCTCCTCTCCTCTCCTCTCCTCTCCTCTCCTCTCCTCTCCTCTCCTCTCCTCTCCTCTCCTCTTGATATTATTGACAATTATTGACAGACCATCAATGGGAATGTATTTTTAATTAGAAATATGTTTTGATAAGTAATACAACGTCCTTAAATTAATTGTATGTACATGAGTCAGCAATTTTATGTTTGACGGTAAATAGAGGTAATTCGATAATGGTAATGGATTTTTTCGAGATAATTAGCTGTTATGATTTGTCATTACCTAGATGCTTTGACAATGTCCTGTCTGTCTATATGTATATATCTCTCTCTATCTTTGTATTGGGTTTTCTGCGACCGCAGTTTATATCAAAGTATTTCAGTTTGTTTAATATAATTTAAAGGTATTTATTTGGATTATTTACTAAATAGCTAATATTTAACCATTCAATATTTCAAAAGACCCCCTCGATTTTAAAGACCACTTTCTTAAGATATGGTCTTTGAATTTTGGATTCTCAGAATACATTTCATACGATAATAGACAATAATTTTGACACAATTGACCAACTACGTAAAATAATATACTCACATTTTATTATTTCAATATCTTTTTATCATTTCCCCATTTTGCTGATTTATAGAAACCACACTCGGGTAATTACGTAATGGAAACCCCTCTGTGTTGGGTAATCTTACCCGTCTTTTATCAGAATAATGTAATGGAATGACCTACTTTTGGCTGAACTGCTTCTACCTGTAGTTACAGCATCCGGCTATTGTATTTGCTCGATTAGTAGCCGGGTATAGAATAGAGGCCGGGGTACAGTAACTGAAAATATAATACGATTTAAATCTCAAATGAATAATAGGCCTGGTAAACTGTATGATATTGCTTGAAATAATAATGTTATAGACTTAATAATTCTTAAGGTGTACCACTGTGCATAGTCAGTCAGTCAGGCAGTCAGTCAGTCAGTCATTTAGTCAGTCAGTCAGTCAGTCAGCCTGTCAGTCATTTAGTTAGACATTTAGTCAGTCATTTAGTCAGTCTGTCAGTCAGTCTGTTAGTCAGCCTGTCAGTCAGACAGTCAGCCTGTCAGTCAGTCAGACAGTCAGTCAGCCTGTCTGTCATTTAGTCAGTCAGTCATTTAGTCAGTCAGTCATTTAATCAGCCAGTCAGTCAGTCAGTCAGTCAGTCAGTGCTGCATTAGTAGTCATTCAGTCCGTGTGATTTTGTATCTCTCCTGGTGTTTATCACATTTCAGAGAGGTTTATCACATTTCTAATATGTTTATCACATTACTGTCATGTTTATCCCATTCATATGCCAAAATATGACACCGTTCTTGAAATTGTACGGCTGTCGATTAACATAATATGATTTATTAAAGCCATAAAGTTTCCTATTAATATTCATGAACATGGTACTGCAAATTAATGCAAATTTGATATTTTTTTTTGTATTGTTATGCAGTGTACTGGTGATAAATATTATACGATTAATTATTAAGACCACCTCACAATTGAATGCACCTCACTATTAAGAACACTTCACTATTAAGACCACTTCACTATTAAGACCACCTCACTATTAAGACCACCTAACTATCAAGACCAACAGACTATTATGACCACCTCACTATTAAGACCACCTCACTATCAAGACCACCTCACTATTAAGACTGCCTCACTATTAAGATCACTTCATTATTAAGACCCTTCACTATTAAGACCATCACACTATTAAGACCACCTCACTATTAAGATCACCTCACTATTAAGATCACCTCACTATTAAGACCACCTCATTATTAAGAGCACTTCACTATTATGAGCACCTCACTATGACAAATGCATAATTCAGACCAACTCACTATTAAGACCACCTCACTATTAAGACAACCTCACTATTAAACCACCTAACTATCAAGACCAACTCACTATTAAGACCACCTCACTATTAAGACCACCTCACTATTAAGACTGCCTCACTATTAAGATCACCTAATTGTTAAAAGCACTTCACTATTATGAGCACCTCACTATGACAAATGCATAATTCAGACCACCTCACTATTAAGACCACCTCACTGTTTTTTTGTGTATAGCAACACTAAACTGAATGCAATATTATTGTGCTGTTATATTTCTCAAAACTGGTCTACCTTAAAATTAGTTCATACAGAACTGGTATATATATATTAGACAATTGAGATATTGGCC
>OW028584.1:15767937-16045437 GCA_932294295.1 Alitta virens | reverse complement strand
TGGATATATATCGAAGAGCGGAGAACAATTTCGAAACACCATGGCAGTGATTTCTCAATCGATAGCTATTGTGTGTCGTTTTAAAGTGCCACTGAGCCGGCAATTTCAGTAAATTATTGCATTAATAAACTTCTAGGAAAGACAAAAATAAGTTGCAAAACTTTCAAATTGGAGGTAGCTCGATAGTATTCACCCCGGGGGTAAAATCGATTATTAATCGCTTTCACACTTTCAACAAAATCGTCATTGTCAGGCTAATTTATCACACTCCACCAATATATCGAATTGATAATGAAACCGATTATCGAACTGATAATTGGGTGATAGGTTTGACCCCCCATTGGGATCTGGTATCATCCTAAATTATAGGGTGCCTTTAAAGAACAATTACCCGTTTAGTTGAAACTTGTAAGCACAGCACAGAGCAGTGAACAATATGTTAGAAAGCAATTTAAGGCATTTAAGTATTAACGATCATTAAATCAATCGAAATAATTAATACCCTTCTACAGTTAGGATTTAAAGGACTTAAACACTATTAAGTGATATCCAAGGGTGGCCTTAATTGTGGGGTGTCGATGTATAGCCTTAAATCTTGACTTATTTATATTTTTCTTGTAAACATTGAATGCAATATATCTCTATACAGTTTGAGCATAACATACCAATCTTTTTCTACATTCTATCAACACTTGGTTCATTTCTAGAGCTCTGCATTCTGCCTGGAAGCTCTGCATTCTTCCTGGAAGTTCTTCATTCTTCCTGGAAGTTCTTCCAGAATACTTCCACAACATTCTGGTCGACACATTCCTCCCCTTACAGTAAAAATAACACCTCTTAATAATTGCTTGTTTCAATGGTGTCTGTCTCCATGAATATTTCATCCTCCAAACAGCTTCTCAATAAGCTGGGCCTCGAAAACGCGGCCATGATGCCGGCAATTTGATGGAGTCGACCGAGTCACATGATCAAAATAATCCGCCAGCATATTGCATAACACTCCCGAGTGTCACCCAGAGGATTAGTCAGACGACAACTGGAGTTAGTCAGACGACGACCACACATGCGAAATGGCCATACTTTGCATAAGTTTAATACGATGTTCACGTGATATTTCTGACTCCGTTTTTGAGAGTGGTAGACCAAGAGAATAGCTGTATGATATGAGATGTTCAACTGGTGGGTACTTTGTACTCGGGTGTCTATGCTGTTGCAAATAAAAGACCCCACCCATGGGGTAAATATGTAACACGGTGTAGACTACAAGCAGCCTTATCATCTCATCATTATGTCTGCTTCTGGCTGGCAGCTGGTAACTACACAAACATGCATACTGTAACTATTGAACTTCGCCAAAATACCCTGAGTGCCAATTTTAATGGTCCTAATAGTGAGGTGTTCTTAATAGTGATGTGGTCTTAATAGTGAGGTGGTCTTAATAGTGAGGTGGTCTTAATAGTGAGATAGTCTTAATAGTGATGTGGTTTTAATAGTGAGGTGGTCTTAAAAGTGATGACATCTTAATAATGAGGCAGTCTTAATAGTGATGTGGTCTTAATAGTGAGGTGGTCTTAATAGTGACGTGCTCTAAACAGTGATGAGATCTTAATAATGAGGTGAACTTAATAGTGAGGTGGTCTCAATAGTGGGGTAGTCTAAATAGTGATGAGATCTTGATAATGAAGTGGTCTTAATAGTAAAGAGAGCACTGCATTGCCCTCACTGCACCTCTCACTGACGACCCTCGCTGATAATGGCGATGTTCTCTCTGACTTTTTTGGACCTTCTTTTCAATACCTCGCTCAATTGATAAATATTACATGCGGTTTAAGTGCTGTTTTCAAAGAACACCACAAAACGCTTAGTCATTTTATTGATGCTGTGTTACGCTACCTAAAGCCGAAGTGTTCCCAAACACAAACTTGAGAGATTGATAGAGTGATGAATGGTTTTAATGGAGTCTGTTATGGTTGCATTAAGTAAGCATGGGATACACCTTAACCACGTAATATTATATGGATTTTTATTTCGAAATATTTAAGTTATATACAGGATTATAACTCCATCAATAAAAATTGGTGACATTCCTAAATAAAATATTCAAATATTGTCTCAATTGTCTTTGTTGTAATGCCACTGGTCTGAAGGGCATATAATTCTATGACTAGTTGTAGGCAAACGTAATGATGAGATGATAAGGCTGTTTTGAGTCCACACCATGTTACACAGTACAAGTTTACCCCATGGGTTATGTAACTTTTCTGGCCCTAGCCTAGACACCCAAGTATTAAAATGGTGAAATTAGTTAAGATTTTCTCAGAATTACTTGTATATATATATATATATATATATATATATACAAGCTTACTACATGGTCTTGTTTAGTGTGTGTGACAAACTAGTTTAAAAAGTTGTTTGTTTATCAAGACAACTGCAAACTTGGTCTGTTTATCTCGAACTTCCCGATTATCTGGTTTGCTTGGCCTCATCTCATCTGGACTGTCTGTCAGCTGGACTGTCAGCTGGACTGTCCAGTTGGACTGTCCAGTTGGCTGGCCAGCTAGGCAATTAATGACTCTCAGATAGCCATATTAACCTATTATCGACCACTAACAACGGTACGCACTTATCAGCTTAGATCCAATCACAATTATCGAACAATCAGACAATCGGCATTGTTCGTTCCCACAATCCCTTGTGACCATATCCCATAATTCGTCTGTGGAGTGGCTACCGTGTGGTCAACTTATCTGGACTCCGGCCTGACCACACCGCTGTGGCGTCCTTAGAGATATTCTGCTGGGTTGCCTCGTTTTCACGAATGACGCCAATGGGGAGTTCCTCTTGAGAACGAGGTCGTTCGGGGAAACCCTCAAAGATTAGCTTGTTGAATATTGAGGTGTGTGGGCAATTATGGGTCAAATTAATAATAGGTTTTGCACACATTCTCAAGTCATATTTCTTGGGTAGTAGGTGAAAGAAATTAAGAAATATATGTTGATGGAATAGAAAAACTAAATAGAAATAAAATAAAATAAAATAAAACAGTAATAAATCAGCTATTTTACAAAAAAATTACAGGTGTTCGATATTTATTCGATTTTTGTTTATGGTACTTTATATGTGAATTACCCCCAAATAACCAATATTTATAACCTATATTGAAATATTTTTAATTTTATGCTTTTCATCTTTCCTCTATTAATTGTCTTATCTTTTCTTTGCAGGTAAGGTACCAATCTTTTTGAAATCCGACAATTGACTGAATCTAAATTCATAAGGTAACATTTTATTTTGTATACTATATATTACCACACTGTACCAAAAGAGGGTCAGAGAGTTCCTTCTTTTCATAATTATACAAATTTTTCTATAATTATGAAGTTTTGACGGTTGTTTATAAAAAAAGTGTTTGCTATTGTGTCATTCTTAATAACTACATAAATACACGTTTAAATTATTAGATGGACATATATGATATATTTGCTGAATGATATTGCATATGTATAGATTTTTCGTATAGAATGAAACTCCATTAAGATAACTTCTCCTTAGTAAGGCCAGTAAAATTTGGTGCAATTTTAAGTCTCAATAGCGGGATGGTCTTTATAGAGAGGTAATATACATAGGTAAAAAATGCACCTGGGTCAAATATGGGTGGTCTTAGCAGTAATGTGGTCTAAATATTGAGGTGGTCTTGATAGTGAGGTTGCCTTAATAGTGAGGTGGTCTTAATAGTTAAGTGGTCTGAATAGTGAAGTGGTCTGAATAGTGAAGTGGTCTGAATAGTGAAGTGGTCTTAATAGTGAGATGGTCTTAATAGTGAGGTGGTCTTACTAGTGAGGTGGTCTTAATAGTTAGGTGGCCTTAATAGTGATATGGTCTGAAGGCGAGTTCCAGTGCAATACCAATAATTGCGATGAGCATCTCCCTTCAGCTAGCTGTCATATAGACCATAATATATTCCAGATGGACAGATAGAATGGTCAATATTAGGAGTTATTTGCCCTCATGGAATGGGGTAGTTATCGCCATTTTGCACCCCTGATATGCCTACAGGGCTATCGTCCCATCATAAATGGAATTATGAAATTAATTTCATGGTTATTGGCAGGAAAATATGACATTCTGCAATGCCTGTGGCCATAATGTTTGTCATCCTGATGAAGTATAGGAATCTTGCCTTATATGATCACCCAACTATGAAGACCACCTAACTATAATGACCACCTCACTATAAAGACCACCTCGCTATTAAGACCACCTCACTATTAAGACCAGTATATTCTGCACCAAGGGTGGTCTTAATGGCAAAGTTCTACGGTGTTTTTTTTTCTTTTTTTGCCCTAGAGGGTACTTAGGTATACTGCATTTATATTATTGGTATGGCAACCAAATTCTTGCGTTAATCGAACAGTCAAATGCAGACAAGAGAAGCTTGCCTGATTTTGAGTGAAAGTTGCAGTTCCATGACAGGCGAAATTACACCTTGTCTGAAGAATTTTCGGCTTAATTTTTGGGTATGCTGAAAAGCTTTCAAGACTATATGACAAGAAAATATGACAGCCATGTTAATTTAGGCCACTCAAGAACAGTCCCTTCTGCAAAAAAAAAAAAAAGAACTTAGAATGGAACCTCTTACGTAAGACCACCCAATAATAAAACAACCTCGATTTAAAGACCACTTTAATTTGTCTGAAGCATGTCTACATAAGTAATGGAGTTTCCGAATTAAGATCACCTCAATATTAGGACCAATTCAGTGATTGTCAAAGAATGCCTTAATAGTTAAATTCAACTGTATTTTGAGGATTGAAATACAGAAGAAGCTATTTTAAGACCACCTCATTAGTAAGACTGCTAATTTATGGGTTAAATTCATTCTACATTGTTTTTACCTCTCTATTAATATCACCTCACTATAAGACCAGTAAAATGTGCACCAAATTTGAAAACTAAATAGCGAACTCTCACTGTATCAAGTGATATATTTTTGGAAGTTTTCAATGAATGGTGTTCAATGTTACAGAGAGAATAAAAAAAAGCAATTTAATGATTGCCCCTTTACGTTCTAACATGTAATCATACTCACTTTCAAAATGGGCCATGCTTCCCATACCTAGATCAGTAGACATTTTCATCAGTAATTTAGAGATTTTCTTTCAGAATTATAAACCTTTTAACACCGTTTAAGAGTATAATGAGGGGGAAATGTGATAGAATTATAAATTGATATCGAATTAAATTGTCACGACGGTGTCACAGTAATTATGGCTGAACTGGGAAGAAACTCAATTGAAATATTTAATGCTCAAGGGTTGGACGTGGTTGAATTAAATGTTCTGTATTTAACATAAATGAAGTAAAATGAAAGAAATATGCCATTTTTTTAAACTAGGAAATTGAATATACTGCAATTTCATTGGCACATAGCTTTGTAAGAGCAGTACAAAGTTGTGGTATTAAAACAACAATGAACAATGATGAATGAATGAATTATTGAATGAATGAATGAATCATTGAATGAATGAATCAATCAATTTGGGAGCAGTCAGTCAGGCAGTCAATTTCATTAGCACATAGCTTTGTAAGAGCTGAATGAATGAATGAATGAATGAATCAGCAGTCAGTCAGTCAGTCAGTCAGTCAATTTCATTGGCACATAGCTTTGTAGGAGCTGTACAAAGTTGTCAACACTGAATGAATGAATGAATGAATGAATGAATGTGGGAGCAGTCAGTCAGTCAGTCGTTCGTATTTCTTTAAGCATTCTTAAATTTTACCTTACCTCTCTATTAAGACCATCTCGCCGTTAAGACCAGTAAACTATGTACCTAGGGTGGTCTTAATGGCGAGGTACCAGTGTGATACAAGATTCGGTATATATGGACAATGTAACACTGATTTCCATGGCAACTGACTATATTATTATATTCCATAATTCTGTGAGTCAGTGGATGCCAATGGATAACATTACGCAGCTGGGCACACGAGCTGTCTGCACTTCATCTGCATGACCTAAATATGCAGAGGTCACGCAGAGGTCACGCAGAGGTCACTGAGAGGTCACGCAGGGGTCGTTGAGGTCATTTCAAGGTCCCTGAGGTGACCTGATGACTTTTGTTGGATGTTGTTGCACGCGACTGTGTATTTTTGTAATCAAGTCTGCTTTGTGTCAGTTTAGGATGGTTTGGTATTTATTTATTTACAAAAGTGATTGAATTAAATGTAAATTATGATACTGGTGTTTTGAAAATCTTACAATCATGTAATGTAATATTTTATAATTTCTGTAATATCCAGTTATCTAGCTAGATAGTCAGTGAATCAATCAATCAATTGGTCAGTGAGTCAGTCAGTGAGTCAGTCAGTCAGTCAGCTTGTCAATCAGTCAGTGAGTAAGTCAGTCGGTGAGTAAGTCAGTCATTATATATTGAGTGAGTAAGTCAGTGAGTAAGTCAGTCAGTCAGTCAGCTTGTCAGTCAGTCAGTGAGTAAGTCAGTCGGTGAGTAAGTCAGTCATTATATATTGAGTAAGTCAGTCAGTGAGTAAGTCAGTCAGTGAGTAAGTCAGTAAGTCAGTCAGTGAGTAAGTCAATCAGTCAGTCAGTAAGTCAGCTGGTCAGTCAGTCAGTGAGATGATTTTTTTTGTCAGTTAGTCAGTCAGTCAATTCAGTCTTTCCATTGATGGTTTTAATTGTGAAGTTTCATTGTAGACATCATCATCATCATCATCATTGCATCATCATCATCATGAGCCAATTAAAGGCTCAGGAATTAACTTTCAGTTCTTGTTGGAGGCAATTACTGAAGAATAATTCGGTTCCATGGAAAGCCTGCTCATTATCTCTCAAATTTTCAACTCCAGAATGAGATAATCACTCCCTCCAGCCACAGACAGAGCAACTTTGGCAGCCATCTTGGTTTCATTTTAAAGAGCCACCAAAAAATGTTAGCAAAAATATCTCCCAATATCGTAAAAGATCTCCAGGCGAAATGCAGAATGATAAACATAAGGGAGAGGAGAGATGCTGGGCTTGAATGCAGGGATGGTGTTGAATTTCAATCAGCCAATCAATCAATCAATCAATCAATCAATCAATCATGTAGTCATGCAGGTAGATAATAAATCAATTAATCAACCCAATCAATCAATCATGTAGTCATGCAGGCAGTCAATCAATCAATCAATAACATAGCAGTCAACCATCAGTAAATCATTCAATGCAGTAAATCAATCAATCAATCAATCATGCAGTCATGTAATTGAGCATTCAATCAGACAAGTAATCAACTTATCAAATATCTATCCGTCGATCTATCGATGAATCGATCTATCAATCTAACAATCTATCTATCTGTCCATCAATATAACTTCCCCAAAACATGTATTTTCTTTGGGGCCCTTCCCCTTTTTGGTTGAGAACACCCTTTCAACTCACATGGACGATGGTAAAAGGGGTTTTCTCTGCTGATGAGGGTGCGAAAAAATGATGGATGACATTGTCTCTCCTTGCTGCATCCCCTAGCATCATTAACAACATGAAAAGATGCAGTAGACACTCCCCATTGCCATGGAAACACTTTGCCTTCTCCTTATCACAAGTAGCCAAGAAACTCGTTGACAGGAGCACGTGATTAGGTCACATGACCGCTGATTATGACGTCATCTAGCCCCCATAACAATTCGTGATACCTTGGGAACAAGCTGAGAGCCTCCGAGTTGCATACTGATTAAGACTAGTGAGAGAAAAAAAGAAAGACTTTATAGGTCCACTAGCCAGGATGTTGGTCTACAACACAGAAACTACACTATCGAAGAAAGATAGATAGATAGATAGATAGATGGATATATGGATATATGGATAGATGGATAGATAGGTAAATAGACAGATAGACAGATAGATAGATAGACAAATAGACAGACGGATAGACAAATAGATAGATAGATAGATAGGTGGATAGATGGATAGAAAGATAGATGGATAGATGGATAGATGGGGAAAGTGCCAAAAGATAGGTAGGTAGATAGATAGATAGATAGATAGATGGATGGACAGATAGACAGACAGATAGATAGGTAGACAGACAGACAGACAGACAGACAGATAGATAGATAGATAGATAGGTGGATAGATAGATAGATGGATAGATGGGTAGATATGGAAAGTGCAACCCTCTAACCACTACCAAGGGTTGAGTGTCGAGGCGAAAAAGAGGAGGAGTCCATGTCACACATTAACCCCATGGGTGGTGTCTGTTACTTTCCTCAGCATAGACACTGAGTATATGAAGATCTGGCCTGGGAATCGAACCCTGGACCTTTAAGTAGTTAAGCATTGTATTCCTGGACCAAAAACTGATACTCCGCTAGTAAGACCAATCTTGGTACCGGATGCACTGGTCTTAATGGTGAGTTAGTCTATGCAAGAAATGAAGTGGTTTTAAAGCTGAGGTGGTCTTCATAGTAAGTGGCCTTAATTATGAGGTGGACTTAATAATGAGGTGGTCTTAAAAGACAGGTAAACATAATGGCAAGAATACAGTTGGTTTGAAATGTGAGGTGGTCTTAAAGCGGAGTTCCACTGTATCAAGGACTGCAACAGGGATGCCCATTTCCCCCATACATGTTCCCATTCCTCTTGATCACATGTAACACCATGGCTAGCTGCTGCTACTGCTGCTAACAACATCTCCAAAACATTCTCAGCAGCCGCATCTACTGCATCCACAGCAGCAGCAGCAGCAGCAACTATCCATCTCACCATCATTAATCTCCGCCTTCCAGTTGACACTTTGCCATAAATTTATCATGCCATCCCATGCCGCTGAGAGGCAAGCTGCTTGCTAACAAATGCTCACACTCCTATCCGGGACTCTTCCTCACTTCTAATGTATAATTTAAAGCAGACCAACTCTAGGCTGCAGTGTCGTAACACTTAGAACTCACAGGAGATAGTGTTGTTGGTAATTAAAGTTTAATAACATGATACCCATAGTCAGTTTAGGAACTGTTATAAGTAATGCTACTACTACTCATTAAATGTGTAATTTGAAGCAGAACAACTTTAGCCTACAGAGTCCCTTATTAGAACTTATAAGAATAGAGTTGTTGATGATTAAAGTTTAATGTGATACCAACAGTCAAATTAGGAACTGTCATAGTATTACCATAGTCGAATTTCTAATTGAATGTTCATTTGCTTTAAAACCACCTTACTGTTAAGAACACCTCACAATTAAGGAACATAATTGAGGCCACTTACTATGAAGACCACCTCAGCTTTAAAACCACTTCATTTCTTGCATAGACTAACTCACCATTAAGACCAGTGCATCCAGTACCAAGATTGGTCTTACTAGCGGAGTATCAGTTTTTGGTCCAGGAATACAATGCTTAACTACTTAAAGGTCCATCATTATCAAGACCACCTCACTATTAAGACCACCTTAATAAGATCATTCGCCATCAAGACCACCTCACTATTAAGACCACCTTAATAAGATCATTCGCCATCAAGACCACCTCACTATTAAGACCACCTTAATAAGATCATTCGCCATCAAGACCACCTCACTATAAAGACCACCTTAATAAGATCATTCGCCATCAAGACCACCTCACTATAAAGACCACCTTAATAAGATCATTCGCCATCAAGACCACCTCACTATAAAGACCACCTTAATAAGATCATTCGCCATCAAGACCACCTCACTATAAAGACCACCTTAATAAGATCATTCGCCATCAAGACCACCTCACTATAAAGACCATTTCACTAAGCTATGAAGACCATCAAATACCTACTTGTACCTTTGCCATGCAATAAAAACCACCTCACCATTAAGACCACCTAGCTATTAAGACCTATAACCCTGGGTTCCTTAAACACACTGTTATTACACTAGCCGCTATACAGCTAAGTTAACTTAAATATTATAAAATATCACCATAGTAATATATATATATAAGCATCAAAAAGATACATGTGTCATAAAAAAATAAAAAACAATGATAAAAATAAAAATCTACATATATATAATGATTAAGTAAAATAAAAGAACAATCTACATGAACATAATTTAGTCACATATTAAAAACATCTATATGATAATTATAATCATATGAATAAAACAAGGCACCATCAGGGCAATTAGCAGGAATCAATGCACCATAGAAGATTAATACTGAATACAAATAAGCAGCAGGAGTGGGTATTTACATATGAACAGATTTTATATCTAGTTATATTGTCTATTTTAGGAACTATATATAATAATAATAATAATAACAGTAAAAACAATAACAATATATACGCTATAACACGAGTATGATAACAGCATATACCTCATGATACAGAACTTGACAAAATCTTCAATCTGCAGTACGGCAGAAAAGCCATGCAAGTTGGGCTGGCATCGACAGTAAATCGTAACACCTACCCAGCCACAGCTGATATCAAATTAAACTCCCTCTCTCTCTTAAATTTACAGCACATATTCGCTGCTCAAATCATTTAAATCTTTCCCTAGAGATATTGTGTGAGAAGGGGATGGGGGGGGGGGTCTCTCAACCTCCCCCCCCCCCTCCTCCCTTTGGGGAGGTGCTATGATTTCTTGAAATTTGCAATGTAGATCCTAGGCTCACTGTCTGAAATGGAATATTTAAAAGATCTCCCCCTGCCAAAATGTGGTAATTTCACGGCAGAAACTGGCAGAGCAATGTTCATAATTGCTAAATATGGAATATTTGAAGACAGCTGTTCATGTCTAGAGCTTTTCCATTGTTTTTTATACTTCCATTAAAGTTTTCTGGAGAAATCTTTTATAGCTTTCCATTTCGCGCATTTGGCGTCATTTATTTCCCCAAGTGTTGTCAGATTGTCGACAAAAAAAAAGTGGAGCAAAATTGTAATGTCTTATGATATTGTTTGTCAGCTTGGCAGAAAAGCTGTAGAGCAACTATGATATGGTTGGCAGAAATTTGAGGCTTTTGATTGGCTGAGAACAATGATTGCAATCAGCCATTACATCATTACGGTAAAAATACTGCCCCACAGTGCAATAATTGTGCATTCTTTAATCTGGACTATTGATATTGAATACAGTATTGCCTTGTGCATACATTGTGCAATACTGGTTGTTTGGGTTCTTTATAACTGATATTGCACAAGCGACTATTGCAATAGTTGTGCAGCATTGCCTCTCGTCTCGTCTCGTCTCGTCTCGTCTCGTCTCGTCTCCTCTCGTCTCCTCTCGTCTCGTCTCGTCTCCTCTCGTCTCCTCTCGTCTCCTCTCGTCTCCTCTCGTCTCCTCTCCTCTCCTCTAACAATGAACCTGAACTCAGATATATTATGCCAGTATTTCGTGCATATTCTTTGCATATATATTTTATGTTGTAACAATAAAGCAATCATCAGTATACAGAAGCAGCGAAGTGAGTGAGATCATGCAAACAATCTTGGCATGTCTGAGTCTAGCAAAAGAAGCCAAAATGACAAAGCCTTAGCTACTTCTGATGTATAAATTGCATGAGCTTTGGCAGCCAAATTTTCTGCATGTCTGATGATAAAAGTAGGCTACCAGTCCAAAATATTGAGCAACTTGGAGTCTGGTATTTTTCAGGAGAGACATATGTCAAACATACTGCACACTGGAATAATCTATCTATCTGTCTATCCATCTATCCATCTATCTATCTTTCTATATACCTATCTATCTGTCTACCTATCTGTCTATCTATCTATCTATCTGTCTATCTGTCTATCCATCTATCCATCTATCTGTCTATCTATCTATCTATCTGTCTGTCTACCTATCTATCTGTCTGTCTACCTATCTATCTATCTATCTATCCATGTATCCATCTATCCATCTATCTATCTATCTATCTGTCTACCTATCTATCTATCTAACTATCTATATTTCTATCTGTCTATCTATTTGTCTACCTGTCTATCTATCTATCTGTCTACCTATCTATCTATCTATCTGTATCTAGACACAATTTAACCCCAGATCCAGACACTATCATTTGTTCAAGGTGTGAATAGCAATATCGGCCATAGTGTATCACATTTAATAGTAGACTACGCATTCTCACATTCTTGCTAATGGAAATATATTGTTACCCAGGTGTACACAGCTAGATTGCAAACAGATTAATTACACAGCTGTATTGACTGATTCTCAGGTGCTGCAGCTTCAGATACTGACAATATATCATATGTGTAGTAGATTATATACAGGGGTAACTCCTTCTGAAGAACAACTCAATGTTCTGACCAGAGAATAAGATAGAGAGGCAGATAGATAGATAGATAGATAGATGGATAGATAGATAGATAGATAGATAGATAGATAGATAGATAGATAGATAGATAGATAGATAGATAGATAGATAGATAGATAGATGGACAGATAGATAGTCAGATGGACAGATAAATATATATATATAGTTAGTTAGATAATGTGGGTCAACTCTTAAAGCCAGATGACTGTAGTAAGAATGGCCTAAAGAATAAAAGAAGAAAAAATAAATAAATGAGTTTTAATTGAAAATACAAATTAACTAAATAACCTGTAATCATGACAAAAACAAAAGAGAAAAAAAAAAATAAAATTAGTTTATCTGATAGAGCACTAGAGAGAAGAAAAAAAAACAATACAAAAACGCAGTTCAATCAGTTTAAACAGCCCATTATATAAACAGTCACTTTAAAAGTTTAAAAATAGAAAGAAAGAAAGGCTGTCACAGACCGAAAAACATTTGTAAAGAATGAAAAAAGAAAGAAAAAATACCAAAGATACAGAAAAACAGACAGTGATAATTATCAAACACAGACACATATCAACTACTGGAAAATATCACAATTATATTACAAAACAAACACCAGTTTTCTGCTGCGCACAGTGCGACAAACTCGTAATTAGTTTTGTTTATAACTGCACAGATTCACACCTGTGTTACACCTGGGTCTTCGAGACTTCTGCACACTTAGTACCTTTTTTCTTTTCTTTTTTTTTCTGTTTTTATCTAACAGAGTTTTTCTCAGTGTTCTTTGTGAGTCATTTCTTAATACTGCTGTGGGATCATTAGTGTCAGTCTTAGGATAATGATGACATTCTTAAGCTTTTTGTTAAGGGAGTACAATCTTTAAATTGATCCATGTAAAGGGTGATTATTTAAGGGAGTGTTTGTTTTAAGGTTTATTTTAAGGTTGGTTATTATATTAACATACAATTCTTTAAAAGAGTTTAGTTCGATAATTTATAAATTGAATAGTTACAAAGTAATTCTAAATTTATAAATTTTAATTCTTGAAATTTATAAATTGAAGTAGTAATATTTAATTTTTTTTCTTTCATATCTTCAGAAGTTTTCTTTAGGAATAGAATAGAATAGAATAGAATAGAATAAGAAACTTTCCTGAGGAATGAAGTAATATACAGGACAATATATATATTTTTCTGAATATATAATAATAGAATAAAATCAGAATAAAATTTGTGTTTATCACTTATTGTGATTTTTCAAATAAGCTTTTGCATGAAACGTTTCCTACAAATTTAAAGGTCAAATTTGTTTAAACTGTGAAATAACACTTTTGTCTGTTTTGGGAGTGCACTCCTAGGGACAGGCCGGTGTAAATTAAGTGTGAATCAATTGCAATTGGAGTGGAAAAGAAGTGTCAATGGAGTGTGGTGACCCATCATAAACACTTCTTCGCAAATTGCCGAAATAAATGAAGCGAGAAAAAATACTTTAGTGCATTTTAAGCGTCAATCAAAAATATTTCATGCCAATCGGTACAAGTTCCAGTTCGTCCTCGATATTACCCACCGCGCAAAGCCGTCCACGTGATCTCTTTACGGACCAATGGGTCGCGTGCATTCTGATCACGTGACGTACCCAATCAAGCGTAACAAATTTTCTTGGTGCATGCGCACTAGCTGTAAATCAATAATTGATTGTTTACTTTTCTGCAATAGTCTGTATTCTGCCACCCCCCCTTCTCTCTCTCTCTCTCTCTCTCTCTCTCTCTCTCTATAGTTCTCACTATGCTACCACCCACCGTTCTGGGGCAGTGCCAGAGACCCAATTAAACAGTAAAACTTGTCTTTCGTCCAGAAAAGTTACTGACTTGCGAAAAAAAAACCTATAATCTAATCAAGAAAAGCAAGGGGGAAAAAAAAATCGATTGATTAGCTGAGAATCGATTGGCAGAGTTCCGATAATTGGTCAAGCAATCATCGGTGAGCTAATCACCGGTCGATATTAATAGCCTTAACTTTACATCTAGCAATTTAATGCCAAACTTCTGGTAGGGTCACTGGGATATATCATTATTTCAAGTAGCTCATTTCGAGAGCGAATAATGATAGGATAGGATAGGATAGGATAGGATAGGATAAGATGGGCCTGTTAAAATCGGGTAAATTCTATAATTCTTGCAAGATAAATAATAGAAGTTATTTGATTTCATTTGTTTATTTTATAATTTTTAACAATTTATCGAATTTCCTAATAAAAATATATTTAGATTTGATGAAAGCAGAGATATATTAATCAGGTTGGTCAAGATACTCTTTAAGTTAATTATGTAACTTTTAATTTACAAGCCTATTCCTATCATATCATATATCATATCATATATCATATCATATATCATATCATATCATATCATATCATATCATATCATATCATATCATATATCATATCATATATCATATCATATCATATATCATATCATATCATATATCATATATCATATCATATCATATCATATCATATCATATCATATCATATATCATATATCATATCATATCATATCATATCATATCATATCATATATCCTATCCTATCCTATCTACTTTAGGAACCAACAACGATTTTATGAGGATAACGTTATTACTTAGCAAAAAATAAATAAAATTATTTAACAAAAATAAATAAATTGATGTCTGTGTTATTGACGACAATTTATTAGTATTTATCCAGTTGGTTCTAAACTACAACCCAAAATATTTGAGTATACAATTGTTCCGAAACTCTAAAAAAAATTACATTTAATGGGATCTTGGTTTGAGGACTGACCAAAACTGCCTTAGAATCGTGGGACTTTACCTGAAATAAAACCTGTGTTTTCCAACAAGTCCATCGGGTTAGATCAAGCAATCTAGTTCTAGCAGTGAGTGGGCATAAGCCTACAAAACGTCCATTTACCTCGTAAGGGTGAAATAAAATCGCCCATAAATTGCTCAGATGGCCAGTTTTATTTTCTGCCCTTTTCAGGGGAAGCTACAATTTACCCCAGGCTAGAAAGACATTTGAAGAAAATACGGCACTACTGACCTCATTAATGGACACTATATAAACTTAATCTCGGTGATCCACGCTAAATAGGTCATGGCCTCTTGACCTCAAATTTGACTTACTTTCGGTTTTATGGACAGTGTTGGTATAATTCCCCAAGATTGACATAAATTTCGTCACAATTTTGTGTAGTTCTTTTTTAAGCTAGATTTTTTTAGGTATTTTCTTTTTACAATAAAGAATAGAAAAATGAATAGTTTTCTATCCAATAATGAGTTAGTAGATAACTGTTCTATATTACTTAAAAATTACAGTGAAGATGATAAAACTTATTATATATATATATATCTTTTATTCGACAGCTTCATGTCATTCATGACATATGTGTCATAATGTAAACAGAAAATACAAAGTAAATGACATACAATAACAATTAAAGAATAATAGAAAAGTAGTAAATAAAACTAGGTTCCAGCTACGTTAAAGATTTGTTACAATACAATAGCAACATAATAATGTACAGTTTTCAATGTGAAGTTCAATCTTGTTATATCTATATATATAAATCATACAGCATTATCCATAGCAAATGATCTAACACATAGGTAATTAAAAGGAACGTATATACATGTATGTAAAAATATACAAGATCAAAGATATGGTATACAAATGTTCATAATGCAGAGACTCAGAATGGTCAACATGTTTAATGTCAGACCATGGATGATGACTCAAACGTTTATTAGGCATCAACATTTACCAGAAATTTTCCAATGGATTTTAGCAACTCAGGCTCTTTTGATTTCATGATGGTCTTAAATCTATCTTCACTGTTTAGTTGCTCAAAATTATCTATGTAATCATTAGCTACTGTAAGGAGTTCCTCACGACTTATTGAAGCTGCTGTTATGTTTTTGGACCAGATGGATTTTACTGTGATATCATAATTTTATGTATTTGCAGATCTTCAAGGCAAATATAATTACAATACAATGCATTACTATGAAATTTCCTGTTGGGTCACTTTAGCAGGAATATATTTTTTGAAGAAGAAAAAAAAATTAATGTTAGTTTTGACCTAAAAAAGAAGCAAATTTTGACTCTAGAATAATAAGATTTACAACAAATTATATGAATAGTTTAACATGTACTAAATATTCACTTTTAATAATTTGTAGCAAATAATGCCCATGTATTTTTTTTGGTTATAAACGTATTTTTGATAAGTTTAAAACTTCTGTAGCAACTATGGTATTTCTCTATTTTAACATTCAATTAAAAAAAAGTATTTAAGTGAATATTGACAAAAAAAAAACTATTATTATGATATATTTAACACACAAAATAATAAATAATTTGCTTTTATTACACGAATTCCACTGGTGTGGTCCTAACAAGACTCCAGTTAAAGGTAATTTATTTCATAATATAGGGTTAGCCACACCTCTCCAATATAACACATGAGTTAAAGCCAGTTTCAACCAAAACACAAATAATATATTCACACTAAAATACCATTAAAATAAGTGTGTAATGACCCAAAGTTATCATACCATGACTTTTATTCCATGAGATTGACCTTTTGTCACAGTTTCTTAAGTTTAATGACCCCTTTAACAGTTATTTAATGATGCTTTTAAGTTAAGGCGTTGCTTTAAATGGATGGAGTGTATTTTTGTGTCTAGTGGTAAATTGTCTTTGATAAACTGATAGATAAAGAACATAAATTGTCTTCAGAATTACTTTTCAGACAAACATGACATTGGACATTGGGGTAGCTTTGTTAGTCTAAATATTTTCCCAAATATTATATAAATAAAACTATCTATCTATATATCTGTCTATATGTCTGTCTATCTATCTAGCTATCTATCTGTCTATCTATCTATCTATCTATCTGTCTATCTGTCTATCTATTTATCTATCTATTTGTCTATCTATCTATCTATCTATCTATCTATCAATCTACCTATCAATCTACCTATCTATCTATCTATCTATCTATCTATCTATCTATCTATCTATCTATCTATCTATCTATCAATCTACCTATCTATCTATCTATCTATGAGTAAATGAATGAATAAATGAACGAATAAACAGGTGCAGTAGCAGTTCATTGTACAGTGAATGCTACTGGATCGGAAGCTTAGTCAGCTTATATGACCAGCAGTCAGAGGCAGACATAATGATGAGGTGATAAGGCACGGAATCCACACCATGTTACACTTTTACCCCGTGGGTGGGGTCTTTTACTTGCCTCAACATAGACACTGAGAGTACAATGCATCTCCAATTTAACGTCTCATTATTAAGACCACGTTAAAAATCATTGAAGTGGTCTTAATATCGAGGTAGTCTATGCGCATAATCAATCAATCAACCAACCAACCAATAAATCAATTAATCAATCAATCAATCCAGTTACTGTATCAATGGCTTTCTATTTGAGTGTCATCCACAGTGGAATTAAGTATCTCACCCTGCAGCTCCTCGCATTATAATGGAGAACCCTGCGCTGTAAATTGAGTTAGTTGCATTAGATGTGATTTGAGCAGGGTTTCTGCGCAGCGGGGTAAACTCCGTCATATCCCTGTCTCGCTGTTGTAGCCTTTTTCTCTCTATCTCTGTGTATGTCTTTCTCTTTATGTCTGTGTGTGTCTAGCTGTCCATCTGTCTGCTATATCTTTATTCGCTGTCTCTCCTTAGGTCTGAGTATTGCTTTGATAGGTTGCTGTCTGTATTTCGTATATATGTCTGTCTTCTTAAAGCTGACTTGTTTCTGTGTGTCTGTCTCTCTGCTGTATCTTTCTCTCTGTGTGTCATGTCTTCTTGCTCTGTCTGTCTATGCGTCTGTCTATTCTTCTCTGACTCGTTAATCTTTGTTTTGTTTGTTGTATGGCTGTCTTCATAATCTGTCTCGTTTCATTGCCTTTTCACTATTGCAGTCGCCGCATATCGCTATTACTCTGCATTTGCACTTCTTCTGGCTTTCCGTCTTATTTACTGGCTCTCGCTCTCACAACATCTATCTCTACCGCTCTGTCTTTCCATCAAAATATCCTTCCCTCATCAGTGGTTTGCAAGTCAGTTGCCTAATTCCATTGTAGCGGTGCCTCCAGTGCGTTACTTGTCAACACAGACAGTGGCTTTCAGTTCGGCTTTGTTCTTAGTCGCTGGAGCGTATGCTGCATCTACAATTAATTCCATCAACGCAGTCCTTGCACTTGCTCTGCACCTAATCCGTACATTCATTCTTTCGTATTTTTATGCCGTTTACCTAATACGGTGATTGCCTTTACTGGTCCTGTAATTTCCTTCCCTCGGGAGTTCTAACTTCATCAGGGTCCGATATATTGTTAAGGTGCCGCCTTGGGGGCGAATTTGTCCCGTTACTTAATACATATCTTTGCTACTAGGTTCGTAATTGTTACGAGGAAGGGCTATTTTACTTGAATTGGACTATTATATGTGCAGAATCATTTGATTTCCTCGATGACAGTGTCAAATCAACAGTGGGCTGTTGTACTCTCCGTTTCTGAGACGTATTTGAAAATTAAAAAAAATTTCTGCGGTTTTGTTCTAGAATGTCTCAGATTTATGTGACAACAACGCCTAGTGTGCATGTGCAATTCAGTCTATCAAATTTGCTCCTTTTTAGCATACATAGGGGAATGTAATTCCTTTGAAGGACAAAGCTAATGAAATTATGAGTTGCATATTTGAGACGGCTGACTTGTCGGTGTGCACCAGAAACGGTTTTGCACTTATGCGGGTAGAAATATATCATTTTACACGAAAGCTCCTTATTTTACAATAAAAATGCATGTAACATGGCAATATGCATGAAGACAATACATTGTATCAGATGTATCTTCTTTGTATCGTGTTAGTTTTGTGTGTCGGATTGACTCACAACGAACCATTACGGTGTGTCAAGAAGTGCTCGCTATAACGGAGTTTTGTCTCATATGTGGGTTCGGTTTAAAAGATGGGCATGAATTTCCGAGAATATTTGTGCAAGAAACTTTTCAAGATATTTTGGTCTCTGATCACAGATTGCTTAATGTTTGCCAGAGATCCCTGTGCATAATTATGAATACACATACCTCTTGTTATAAATCCAACAATCAAATATAGAAATAGTTTCATACCATATTACGTAAATAAATTCCAGTAGTATTTTAGTGTTTCATATATTTATCTTTTTGTTTTTATCAAATTTATCGATTTAAACTCTATGTTTTACGATATATAATTATATTTATATATATTTATCATGTATTGTGATTTAACATGCTTTAGTTATACAGGTTGCAATAATATCTATCTATCTATCTATCTATCTATCTATCTATCTCTATCTTTCTATCTATCTATCTAGCTATCTAGCTATCTATCTATCTACCTATCTATCTACTTTCATTATCAATGTGCCCGTTATAGACAGATCTGAGCTGTGAAATAATATGTTGTTTCACGAAAGCCCCACCTAGTGAAAGATGTTTGTTCTAGTTAGCAAATTACTCAACTCAACTCAAACTCAAAATGTATTTATTAAAAATGTGTAATAAAAAGCTTCACAATTGCTCCACGATATCTCTGGTATAAATAATGTATTCGGGGAATCCAAAAATGAGAAATAAATGGTGAAGATTTGTGTACTAGAATGATGTACCAAGTTACTTATAAGCTGAAAATGATGTATATTATTCATATAAAACCAGCAGATGTACTTCAGCAGGCCTGTTGCTTCTGATTATTTTGTGAAGATTGTGGCGAGTCATTGTAATGCACCCCATAGCCATGAAATTAATAAGTTGTCACATCGGAATAAAGGAAGGTTTAGCAGTGAAAATTTGGTATGATTGCTTTCGCTTACTAAGTAGCTCCATTTTGGCTTGTCGTTCATACGTCATCAATTCTATTTGAATGCCATTGTGACGTCACAATCTCGTCATTTCTCGCGTATAATCCCTTTCAGCGTGGCTTCGTCACAGAAACAGACAATGTAATCTCCAAATTGGGGCATTAGTCTTCTTAAAAGCGTTTCCATGGCAACTGAGAGGCTAAGAGCTGAAAACAATACCCTACTTACAAACGGAGAAGGATAGGGAAACATTGGGGCGCCCTGTTTCATACCTTGTTCAACAATTACTATGGGATAAGATGATATGCTTACATTAAACTTGAAAGCTTTTCCCTAATGGCGCATGTACTATATAGATGGTACAGGTGCATTTGTGTGTGGTAAGTGCTAAAGGTGAATGACTTCATTATTTTGATATTCCACTTCTTGGTATGTTGTGCTACTTCTTGTTATTTTGATGCTCTACTTTTTTGTTATTTTGATATATATATATATATATATATATATATATATATATATATATATATATATATATATATATATATATATATATTATTTTTATATTTGTGATTTTACGACATGGACTTCTTGCCTCTTTTAAGTGGATTTCTTTTAATGGGTTTGGTTTGAGAACAAGACCAGCAATTGATGAAATCAATAACTCTTTTGAGCAATCCCATAACTTTGCTATAAGAGTATAAGAGGGTCTTGATTTAGTGGTACCCATAATACCGAGCAATATAAACGCAACTTCGATTTAATAGCTTTTTACAGCTTCTCAAAATAAGATGAAATAGAAATAACTAAGAATTGTCTTCATAAGACCACTTACTTAGATATTAGGAATGTTTCAGCGATTCTCGTTGTTGTCTATACCTGGATTCAGAACTAGCCAAATCTTTCCACTCCTATCCAAATGCTCTTTTGATGGTTTAGTAGCCTTAGCCAATACCAAGATGCTTTGCTTTACAGCCACTTGCACTGAGTTGGAAACCAGTCTCTTGGACTTGGATGGGGCGGGGGCCTAGCTCAAAGGTAGCGCTCTGGGTTTCCAACCGCTGGGTCCCGGGTTCGATTCCCAGTCGAGCCTAAGTTGGATGGCTGTTTCATCCTTCGTCTCATTGCCATGGTCTCTGCCTGTCCTAATTAGCTCAACGGGTGCAGAAATACAGGACGTAAAGCCCTAATCACATACCCACCCTTGGACTTGGAAGCTGAACTCCAGAGGACGTCATGTGAATCCAGGACTCTCATTGGTTAAAGCAATCCCTCAGCCAATGAGAGCCTTACATTCACATGACGTCATCTGGAGTTTATCTTCCAGGTCTATGAGCTTGGTTCCCAGCTCTGTGAATTTGGCTGTTATCAACTCAAAGCTGAGGAGCATCAGAGGAAGGGTATATTCTACAGGTTTGGAGACTTTAATTGCAATGGAGACCATTGTTATGTGCTCGAAACATGATTAGCAAGTCTGGGGATAGATTTATTGTTCTGGCTATGCGTAATTGGAGGCACTTTCACAAAGGTGTACTGTGAATAGAATCAAATGTACTTTTATTCTGCTGGAATTCATGACTACTTCTATACACACATTGTTCCTATTTCTATTCAGGAATATTTGAAAACCACACTGCCGAAACAAGACGGACTAAAGCAGTTTTGTAGAAGAGTAGTTTTTTGTTCTTTCCTCTAAGATAGAACAAAAGCTAGTAGCCATGAAAGTCGGAGTGATGGAGGTAGATATTCTGTCGACAGAAAGATGTGAGAAAATTGGCCATGATGACGAGAAATGTGCTTTATTGGGCGAGGGTGGAACCCTTGCCCTTCTGGAATTTGCCCCCTGTGACCTTGACCTAGATCAATAAGCGACCTCTAGCGCGAGGGGAAACACGTGGTCGTAGCCATGGTTACAGTACACACCATGGTAGTACATTCCATAGGATATCACAGGTGGTGTAAACAATACTATGGTATTTATATCTTGACTTGAAAGTCACATGTTTGGTAGTATAGATAAACATGATGGTATAATATACAGTAAAACTTTTAAAAGTGGCTTTAAGAACCATTCCAGGTATGTTAATCATATAAATATATATATACACTTTGTTTTATCAATTGATTGTGAGGCCATATTGGTATGGGCCCACTGTAGGGTAGTGGCATAAGGCTATAGCTGTCAAAAGGATATCTACAGATAGGTGTGGACAGATAGTGATGGCTTCATATTAGTCAGACAAACATCCTCACGACGACCTATCGGCGCACTTGCAAATGACAGCCATGTTTCGGTCTAGCTTCATATGGAGTCTACTAACTTGGCATAGTCGAAGTTCAGTACTTTAATAGTATTTATCAGTGGAGCTTTGTTTGGTGGTTGTCTGTATATTCTTTCTTTCTGTCTGCTTGTCTGTTTATTTGTCTGTCTGCTTGCCTGTCTGTTGGGATGGGTGCCTAGCTCAGTGGTAGTGTGCTGGGCTTCCAACCACTGGGTCCCAGGTTCAATTCCTGGCCGAGCCCAAGTTGGATGGCTATTTCATCCTTCGTCTCATTGCCATGGTCCCTACCTGTTCTAATTAGCCCATCAGGTGCAGAAATACAGGACGTAAAGCCCTAATCCACCACCACCACCACTTGCCTGTCTGTTTGTCTGTCTTCACTAGACTTACAGAGCTGAACTTTTTCACAGTTATGTGTGGCCAAAATTATTCTTTTGAAAGTTATTGTTAACTTAACACGATATTTTCTTAAATATAGCTCAATGAGCTTCTGGGATATCATGCATTAAGTTCGTACAGTAGTATCTATATCTGACGACCATTCTTACAACTAAAGTCTGGTTATAGTCAATGATAGTTCCCAAATAGTTCGCTATATGCTGTTCTAACTGTAACATTTTAAAGTCACTGACTCACAGACTGACTAGACAGACTACTCCAAGGTCTATAACTAAATGCCTTAAGTGACTAAGTAATTGACAGACTGACTGCGCAGTCCAAAACGGCCTCTTTCCAATCTGTCCAAAATAGAGGCGAAATGGCAGGAATTGTTGTGATAATGCGGTGCCGATTCGACCAATGAAATTATCACTGGGCTGTCTGTCGTATTTGAAGATTCAGCGGCGAGAGAGGCTCAAGCTTGATCAGATTATTGGCAGGGTTACAGACGGAAATGGTGGCAATTGCATTTAATTGATGAGGGAAAGCTCTGCTCCAAAACTCAGCTGCTTTGCACAATGAAATTTGGCCAAATGTGTTGGAACTACCTTTCATGGCCATCCTGTCTCTTCACAAATGTTTGAAGTCTTATTGAGTTAAGCTAATTGGGTTTGCCAGCCGAGCCGCCGCAGCCCGGAAGCGATTGGTTCTAGACCGGAAGTGATTGGATCTTCCGAAATAAGTCACATGACCAACCAGATTAGCCCGCGATGCAGCCTTCTTCCCAAAGTGCACACCAAGTTCAAGTAGTGCATTTATAATGAGCTTAGACAAAAGTCATTTTCAGTACGTCAAGTTTGCGGCGATTTGAGAGACTCGTCCGAAAGTCTGGGATTTTGAATCTCGGCTCGGGTACTCTTCATGAGCTACAGGGTGGGTGGATTAAAGGGCTTTACATCCTATATATCTGCACTAGATGGGTTAATTAGAACAGGCAGGGACCATGGCAATGAGATGACGGATGAAACAGCCATCCAACTTAGGCTCGACCACAAGTTGAACCCTATACCGGGACCCAGTGGTTGGAAGCCCAGCACGCTACCACTGAGCTTAGCCCCGACCCCTGATGAGCTACATCTCAGCTAGATATTGGTTGCATAAAACCCCACCCATGGGGTAAATTATAAACCGTAACTGTACATTTCTTGCATCACGTTGGCATTGTGCTGTTAGCTGTCTCCAGTTTAAGTCTAAACCGTATGTGCCAACAGTGGTAGAAGAACTTATAGAACTTAGGGACAACACTCTTCTCCTTCCAGGCTTCACTGTTGGGGAAACTGACTTTATGATTGAAAGTTTATGTAACAACAAATTTTAATTCCTGATACATATTAAATGTTCATAATAATAATAATAATAATAAATGTGTAATATGGTGTGGACTCCAAGCCTTTTCAACTCATCATTACTTTTGCCTTAGTTAGCTCGCCACATAAGTCTTATACTATAAGCTGTCTGAGAGAAATTAACATATTTAATATAAAAGACGATATTGAAAATTCAATTCTCAAAAATTTTGTAAGCGATATCCCAGCAGAAATGAATTCAACAAACATTCAAGGAAGCAAACAAGCAAGCATGCAAATCTGGAATTTCCTTGTGTGTTTGCATGAACACGAGAAATTCTGATTTACATGATAAATTTCATCAGTTTACAGTTAGCTTTTGGAGATTTTTAAATATGAATAATATTCTGAAGGATGAGGATTGATTTTTCGAGAATGATTCTATAACTGTGAAAGCTCTCAACAAAAAAATTGAAATGGAGAAATATTTCAAATCTACTTTAACACCTCGCTATTAAGACCACTTCATTGTAAAATGTAAGGTCTTGGTACGTGTTATTTGTATTAGTGAGGTAATATATTGTAAATAATAGTAATTTATCAAAGAGGTGACAAAATGAAAGCAATTTGGGATATAATCACATATAATCATGATATTTATACCAATATACAAAGTGAAATTATCAATTAGTGGGATAAATATAGATAGATATATAGATAGATAGGGAGATAGATAGATAGATAAAGAGATAGATAGGGAAATAGATAGATAGATAGGGAGATAGGGAGATAGATAGATAGATAAAACGATGATCTTTCAGTGCATAGATCTAAAGGTTTAACTTATAATGAAGTACAGAAAAAGTATATAAATTCATTACTATAGCCAAATATTACGGTTTTAGATATGGTCTACATCATGTCTTTAGCATTGTGGTCTAAAAATGGGCATGATATCATAACAAACTGCAGGCATGCACTAGGGTGCAGCTGAGATAGTGCCTAATCGTCTGTGACACTGTGATTCTATCAAGCCGTTCCTAATAGCACCTTGGGGACAGCTATAATAACAACGGATTCTCTTGCTTTAATCTAATCAGCAGGCTGTTTCTCTTCAAGACGCTGTCGTTCTTTTTTCGACGGCTCTGCAGGGTGAGACATTGTCGTGTAATTGTTGCTAGCACACTCTTCATAATTAAGATTGCCTGATAAGACGTTTCGCCACTCTCCGCGATCGGCCTTGAAAGAAACGGCCACACAGTAAATTCGGCAAATAGCAGACTCCCATTCAATTCGCCTGATTTCATCTGCACAAAATGCATTTAATTAGGCGTCTGCATTGACAACTACGAGTGTTTGTTGGGGTAAAAACACGGAGAATCTCGTTTCAAATAAGCCAAATCGTATTTCAATACAAAGCGATACAGCCAACGAAAGTGTCAGCCAGAAATGACATTTATATCAAACCTCTGTTTTAATTGATGCCATTCGTAAATAACAAATAAGCAAATAGAATGAATGAATAAATAACAAATATGATCAAATGATGTAGTGGATGTTAATTGCAATTTGCATTAATTTGCACTGTCAGAAATTTGGAATTCACAGGAAGAGCCAAAATTGAATTAGCCGAACCTTGAAAGTGTCTCTCGCTACTAAAATGAATTTGTTTAGTTTTAAGCAAATATAAACATAATTGGGCTGTGGATGGACTTAGAATTGGTTTCAATATACATATCTATGTACATTAGTTTTTTGAACAACAGCAAATACGTGACGATGTTATCTGGCAAAAACACACCGGTAACAATTACGAGGCTAGTTGCGAAGATGTGTATTTAGTAATGGGACAAATTTGCCAGCAAGGCTGCACCTTTACAATACATTAGCCCCTGATAAAGATAGAACTCCGAGAGAAAAAAATTTTATGACCAGCAAAGGCACCAAATTAAGTAAATGGCATTAAAAAGAAAACAAAAAAAAAACTAATGTACAGTTTTAGTGCAGAGCAAGTGCAAGGACTGCGTTGATGGAATTAATTGTAGATCGCCCTTGCGACTAAGAACAATGTTGAACTGAAAGCCACTGTCTACAGAAGCCGCAATTGATGAGTAATGCACTAGAGGCACCGCTACAATGGAATTAGGCAACTGTCTTGTGAACCACTGATGAGGGAAGGATATTTTGACGGAGTGACAGAGTGAAATAGATGCTGAGAAAGAGAGATAAAGATAGACGCTTTCCAAGTCTGCCCGTCTCTCTTTCTGGGAGAGACAGAGACTGTGTTATAACCCACTGATGAGATAGATAGATAGATAGATGGATGGACAGATAGATAGATGATGGATGGACATATAGATAGATGGAAAGATAGATATATAGATAGATGGATGGATGGATGGATGGATGGATAGATAGATGGATGGACAGATAGATATATGGAAAGATAGATAGATGGACAAATAGATAGATGGACAGATAGATAGATGGATAGATAGATAGATAGATAGATAGATAGATAGATAAACAGATAGATAGACAGATTGATAGATAGATAGATAGATAGATAGATAGATAGATACAACTCCTCATGTATACAGATATAGCACTATATATATGGACAGACAAATAGATAGTGTGACATTTTTACAGGTTGACAGACAGTTCTACCGACCGGCAGAAAGTATGACAGACACAGACAGCTAAAGAAAGACAGTCCGACAAGTGGACAGATCCACAGAGACAACGAAAGAGGCAAACACATATTATGTGGACAGAAGATACTTCAAGGGAGACAGGGAGTTTACCCTGCACTGCAGAAACCCTGCTCAAATCACAGCTAATGTGAGTAACTCAATTTGTGGTGCAAATCTACCCCAGCCAGGGTACCCTATTTCGGTGCAATGAGCTGCCAGTCTGCTATATATACACTGTCTATAGTGTATACCTCTGCGGATTACACTAACCGTAAATATTGGTGAAATTTACAGTACTAAGCCATGTTTTCAGTACGGTCTGAAGATGATGTTAATTTAATAACAAAACTTAAGTATTACAGTTAAGTGCATTATATATCCAAGTATAGTTTTCTATTATTTTCTTGTTAGTTTAGAGTAAAAAATTTTACTCAGGTTATACTTAATGATTATTTGTATTAGGCTGACATGTGTATTTTACGAAATGGAGTTTTAGAAATATTTTACAGATTTTTTTTGCTATATTATATTGTATTGTATTGTGTTGTCGAAGCTTAGTCAGCCTATATGACCAGCTTGAGACAGACGTAATAATGAGATGATAATGGTGTCTGGAGTCCTCCAACATTACACATTTACCCCATGGAGGGGGGGGGGGTCTCTTACTTGCCCCAGTATAGACACCAATTCCAAGGCACGTGGTAGCGGTGGACTTCAGCAACATGGCTCAATGCATGTAGGTCAGCTGATGTACCCACTCTGCACTGGTGTGGCTCGTGGGCTCTGGCTAATTAGATTTACTGCGGGTTGAGTCCAGGGTCGTTTTCACTTCGAATTAGCCGCAGTGCTGGCTACTTTCAACACGTATACAACGCTTTGTGTCAGTATGCCACTCTTAGAATTGTTTGAACCCTTCAACACGTGATATTTGGTGATGATACATTGGTGTCCAAAAATACTAAATCACTCATGAAAAAAGATATTGATATGAATGTGTGTTCTCGGTTTTGAAAAGAAAAACCCTCATTTAAAGTTGCCTGTTCAGTTCGTCAAACAATACAATACAATATAATGATAAAATACGATACAATACAATACAATACAATACACGATAAAATACAATACTATACAATACAATATAATGATAAAATACGATACAATACAATACTATACAATAAAATATAATGATAAAATACGATACAATACAATACTATACAATACAATATAATGATAAAATATGATACGATACAATACAATACAATATATCAATGATTACATAAGCAAATATACACCAATATGTCCAATGCAATACAAAACTTTAAATTTTACGATATAACGAATACACAATACAATAAAATACATAAAATGCAATACAATACAATATAATTTGCATGAAGTTAAAATGGCAACTTTCCACAAATGCAATACATTACAAAAACGTACAGGGCAATCCAACACAACAGTGTTACAATACAATACAACAATGTTACAATACAATACAATATAATTTGCATGTAATTAAAAGGGCAACTTTCCACTAATGCAATACATTACAAAAACGTACAGGGCAATACAATACATCAATGTTACAATACAACAATGTTATTACACTACACATGTGCAAAAGCTTTCAGACTTTAGCTTCACATAGCATGTGACAGGACTTTGCTGATCAGCTAAGAGGCTTTTATAGGTCACCGTGACCTGACATTCGACCTTTGACCCAGAAATGGGTCATCTGCAGAAAATGGTTACTCTTTTCTGTGAGCCACTGATGCGCCATCTTTGACAGAAATGACAGTTCTCCGATAGATGACGCTGGGAGCTGTCAAAAAGCCTTTAGTTGCATTTCCCTGAGAAAATGTCATTCATAAAATGGTGGGTTCTTGTTCTCTGTAGAAGAATATCTCCAGGCAGCTTTAAAGAGCTAGAGCTCTACAGGATTGCTGGTAAAATAGGTTCCACTATAGCTATCTAGGGCTACCTGAAGCCACAAAAAGCTGGAGCTAGCCATACCTAACTGGAAATATCTAACAGTTGGTTCAACTGATATCTCACACACAACTCTAAATATCTTTATAGTAACTACACATTTTAAACCAAGCTGGAGATACCTAGTTGGCTCAATAGCTTCCTTATTACACAACATTATGATTACTGTGTACTGAATCCCCTTGAATTCTTAAAGAAAGATTTAACTGTAGCTATCCAGAGCTAGACGCAACTACCTGAAGCTACAACAAGCCAAACCAAGCCATACCTAGCTGGAGACACCTTGTAATATCTCTCACAAAACTCTCAACATCTTTGTAATTCCTATACTCTTATAGAATGTCAAGCGATAACTATCCAAAGCTAGACGCAACTACATGAAGCTACAACAAGCCAAAACAAGCCATTCCTAGCTGGAGACACCTAATAATATCTCACACAAAACTCTCAACATCTTTGTAATTCCTATACTCTTATAGAATGTCAAGCTATAACTATCCAGAGCTAGATGCAACTATCTGAAGCTACAACAAGCCAAACCAAGCCTTACCGAGCTAGAGACACCTAATAATATCTCACACAAAACTCTCAACATCTTTGTAATTCCTATACTCTTATAGAATGTCAAGCTATAACTATCCAGAGCTAGACACAACTACCTGAAGCTACAACAAGCCAAACCAAGCCATAACTAGCTGGAGACACCTAATAGTTGGTTCAGCTAATTAAAAAGTCCCACAATACAACAATGTTACAATACAATACATTAACACTGTAAATAACTACTTTTGATGTTAATATATCTCTGTTCTAGAACTAATAAACATGTATTGTAATAAAATGCTTATCATAAAATGGTCCAGAAATGTACAAGAAGGTAATATATTTATCATGATGGAATACTTTAGTTATAGCTTGCATTAGACAGAGCTAGATAGTTTGGTTGATTGCAATTAGCAGGGTGGTTAGGTATGTCTAGCTAAGTCTAGCTTCTAAAAGACTGAACGTAATTTATGAGCTGCACTGTATGCTTTTATTGTATACAGTAGGAATACAATAATACAATTTTTAAAAACTGCATAAGAAAAGCCTACAGTTAGTTCCATGAAATATGGTCGACGCTACATGGCCAAATGTGCTATGTGCGTTTTCCATGAGAAGGATAAACGCATGGAAAACCTATGGTTTTTGCCTCATTACAATCAGGCGAAAACCATGCATTTTCCATGCGTTTATCCAAATGCATATAAAACGCACGTAGCACATTTGACCATGTAGACAGCTGTAGCAACCTATTACTGGCTGTAGCTATAACTGACTAAAGCAAGCCGCTTCTGTCTACTCCTAGCTTGTAGTCGGCTAACACCTACCACAGAAAAAATATAAGTCTTGGTAAATGTAAGAAATTTATCTAGTAGGCCTATCATAAATATGTATGTGCGATAGACATGCATCTTTTCAACAATAAATGACAAATATGTGTAACTCTAAATGCACCAAATGGTGCTTCACGTACTTTTAGATCCAGCTTTGAGTAGCCAGCTAGAGCCAGACAGTTCCATTCAGTGGCAGGTAGCATCGTATAGCAGAAGTTGTCTAGCTTTGTCTAGGTTCAATTTGACAATTTAGCCGTTTTTAATGGAACTAACTGTACTTCAAGATTGAAAAAAAAAAATTAAATCACAAAAAAACAAGAAATGAAAGATATAAAAAAAACATTTAAACGGTTGTATTTCGTCCATTGAAAACCCCTAAGGGCGAAAGCTCACAACTTAAGAACAAAAAAATCCCTCGTTCCCTGACTTGTAATTGTTCAAAATACCCCCAAAAGATTTGGCAAAATACATCAATTTAAGTGACACAGACTTCGTGCAGAGGGGGTATTAGGAATGTAGCATCCTTCCCAGAAGGCTTTGCGGGATAATTATCTTCAATTGTCTGTGTGGAACCATCGATTCGTAGTACTTTATTGAGCCTCTTTTTTTTTTATTTCATGGTCTAGTGCAATATGCTACGAGCAAAGTTGCAAGATAAGAAAACATATAAATGAAATACCGATAAAATAAGATAAGATAAAAATATATAGATCAAAAGAAAAGAAAAAAGGTAGGGTAGTGATCAAGATTAGATAGACTAACAGAAAGACAGCTAGCCAGACAGACAGCTAGCCAGATAGATAGCTAGCCAGATATATAGCTATAGCCAGATAGATAGATCGAAAGATAGATAGACAGATAGATAGAAAGATAGATAGATAGATAGATATTACTATTGGATAGATAGACAGATAGACAGACAGATAGACAGATATAGATAGATAGATAGATAGATCTAGAGCAGCCAGTTTTAAAAAACAAATAATTAATTTTGAGAAAACAATAGGTCCATTGGCGTATTGGAAAATTTTCGTTTGACGAAACAAAAGCCAATTAATTTAGAACAAAAATTAGCGAAACAGAAAAAATCATTATCGACTGCAACTATAGCCAGAAAATCGAATTGGTCCACAATCGGAATCGGCTTTAACAAAAACGGCAGTTCATTAAATGTCCAATTTAAACTGGTGATTATTTTGTTATTCAATTGAGACAGGGAGCTGATCGAACATTTTTCAGAAAATCTCCTAACTGAAGCTGGTTGAGCTTCTGATAGAACTTCAAAAGTTGCCCAAATTGACAAATCGGCAAAATTTATACTAGATCTGCACATGGGCGTTTTGGCTCCCTGATTTAGCTATCACTTAATTACTGGGATAGTTCTTATTTGTATTATATCTTTTTTGTGTTTTATTTAATTTTGAATATGTTAGTTTTAGAAGTATTCTATAAGTGTAATTTTAACAGTATATATTTTTTAATTCATCCTTTCCGAAATTGACTGATTGACTGACTGACTGCTTGACTGCTTGACTGCTTGGCTGACTGACTGACTAACTGACTAACTGACTAACTGACTAACTAACTAACTGACTAATTGACGTGCTGACTGACTGACTGACTGACTGAATATTTGAGTGACTGACTGACTGAATATTTGAGTGACTGACTGACTAACTGACTAACTGACTGACGTGCTGACTAACTGACTGACTGACTATTTGTACAAAATGGCCCCTGCAATATACTCTAGCCAAGTTTGTGTTGTTGAAAACAAAATACTGAAACAAACATGTCGAAAACAATAGTTCTTACTAATAAAACTTGACACAGGAGCTTTCAAACATAAATAGCCTCATCAAAACTAATTGTTAAACAGCTTTTAGTACGAATTGACATGAAATTTTAACATCACCATTCTCCTATGTGATGGGCTATCATGAAATAAACCAATGATTGTTCAAATCAATGAAGCTTCAACTTGGGCAGTAATATTAATAAAGCTTTCATGATGCCAATAAAAATATGGATTTTCATCAAAAGACCTTCGAAGCATAATTGCAATATTAGAGTTTATATTTTGTCATTTTGTAAAAAAATTTACAAAGCACCATATTAAGTGCTTATAATTCTCCTTAAGAATTATAACATACAGTGTAGGTAGTTGTACCAGTTCAGCAATTAGCCATCTTACTTTGCAATTGCATTGACAAACAAAAGGTCAATGACCTGTTATGGAGTTCTACAAGGCTCTACCCTTTCACCCATAACTGCATTGGGACCTTAACTCGGTTAAGGGAGAGTGTTTAAGGGAGATCTGTCTCCATGGAGACCTGTACCAGACATAGCAGCAAATGCTACGCATAAATATTACTTATGGTAACATAGGAGAAGCGTTAAAGTATAATATTAAAATGCATATGAGGAAATATGAATTATAGTATCTAGATAAGTCGCAAATTTGAATGTAAATCTATACTTCAGAAATGACAAGTTAGGCTATGGATTAAATTGATTTGTATTTCTGTCGATTTTCTTATATTATTTGTCTTTCTTTGTGTGATTTGTGTGATTGTCTGTCTATATGTACCTGTGTGTATATGGTTTGTGTATTTTCTGAAAATTAGAACCTCGCCATTAAGACCACCTCACTTTTACGACCACCTCACTGTTAAGACCAATGCCTTCGCAATTGAGATGCTCCTGGTATTCCGCTACAATTGTGAATAACAATATACTGTAATGTTACACTGTGTTTTGATTAAAATGTCATGGAATCGTTTTTTGGGACCAACATTAACACTAATCACTTTCATTTATTGACGGAACAAGTGCTTTACTGTTCAGAAAAGTAACGTTTTATTGCATTTATAAACTACAAAAAAAGGGCTACTATAAAAATAAATAAAGCCGAAATAAGAAACAGTTGTGTTTTTGCTAGAGTTACAAGCAGGTACCTTTACTCGTTACAGTGTGGAAGGTACCGCATCTTCTGTCTTTTAACATGTGCAGAATGGCTATTTTTAGCCACAGTTAGCTATATTTAGTCAATTTGTTGGTCCAGGAATAGCTTCAGAGCACAGGTGTCTTCCTATCAATATATGTCGCTTTGCTATCCAAATATAGAGGTGTTGTGATCACAGGAATTATTTTACAGAGGTTTTGGCATCATTACAAAGCTAATGTGATAGCATATCAAAGAATAAACGGGGGGAAAAAAGGTAGAGAAAATAGGGTATATAATGGTAATTGCACTATTTGTAAGACCTTATTGTCACGCTGCTAAACTTAGAAATACATTGTTACATTGTTTTTATTACAATTTCCTGAAATACTTAAATATGAAATTTTTTATTTTGTATTGCCTTAGGTATTTGTTTAGAGTATTGGTTTGGAAATATATTGGGTTTATAATAATACTTTTCAGGCAGACGTAAAGATGAGATTATAAACTGGAGTTTATGTAATCTTGGACATTTAGTGGTCATTTACCCGAAGGATGGGGTTTTATTTTTGCCCCAACATATATGCCACATACAGGGCACTGGACGAACCAGAGTAGCAGGCCAAACCATTTAGACTTGCAGACTACCAAAAAGGTAGATAGATAGATAGATAGATAGATGGATATATAGGCAGATAGATAGATAGATGTATAGATAGATATACGCAGATAGACAAAGCGAATTGACAGATAGATGAATAGTGCAACAAACAGCACGACAGCTCGACAGTCAGACAGCACGACAGACAAACGGACGGACAGCCCTGCGGGAAAGATACATACACAATCAACCATAAAACATTAGACAACACTTTTAACAACGACAGAGTATATACATCTTGCTATCCCCTGGTATTATGTAGACCCATTAATTTTGATTTACTAAAAGCATGTGAGATACCCTGGACCATTACTACACAAGAAGGTGAACAGGCCCAGGCTTTGGTAGGCCAGAAAGGAAAGTGGGCCTATAAATCTCGATTACTGGCCTAGGTAGGTAGTAATGGCTTAATCTTAGCTGAGCAGATGTGAGTGGATTGGCTTGATGTACTGGGGATGATTTGAATGGGATCATATCAAAGTCACTGTATGAGATAGTAGTGCTCAGTGGTGGGGTATGATCTAGAGGGGGGGGGGGACATGTTGAAAGAGGGTAAAAAGTGTTATTTTTATTGGAAAATTGAGTAAAATTACCTTCTTTGTTTTTCAAATGTTTTTATTGACACAATGTAAATACGTAATGTGTAATATTTAATGATTTGATTTTTTCTCTTTTCAGGTACGTTTTATGATTCATTTTGTTGGTCATATTCACCAGAAATTTGAAACCAAAATCAGGTAGGAAAACTTCAGTTACATTTGTGTAAAGCTACAGTTGTACTATATTTAGTAAAAGTAGGGTTACATGGTCGTGTAAATGCCATGATGTAGTTCATACCACTTCATGATGTCATACAAAATAGGCGCAGAGCAGAAGGTTAGCTTAGTATTACTGTACTGGACTTCCAACCATTGGGTACTGGGTTCGAATCCAGCCCATGTTGGAAGGTTGCTTCATCATTCGCTTCATTGCCTTGGTACCTGCCTGTCCTGATCAACCCTATCTGGTGCAAACATATGGGACGTAAAGTCTGTCTCACCCACCATACAAAATGGCACACATACAACCTATTTTCTCATATTTATCTTATTCATATGGAACCCCATTTAATACCACTTATTAGACCGTCTCAGATATGAGATAGTCTTTATAGCGAGGTCTACCTATCTGTCTGTCTGTCTGTCTATCTCTCTATCTATCTATCTATCTAACTATCTATCTATCTACCTATCTGTCTATCTGTCTACCTATCTATCTAAAATTGAGGGCGGGGGCCTAGCTCAGAGGTAGCGCTCTGGGCTTCCAACCGCTGGGTCCCGGGTTCGATTCCCGGTCGAGCCTAAGTTGGATGGCTGTTTCATCCTTCGTCTCATTGCCATGGTCTCTGACTGTCCTACTTAGCCCAACTGGTGCAGAAATACAGGATGTAAGCCCTAATCACACACACACACACACACACACATCTATCTATCTAAAATGGTGGTTTTAAGGTATGGTTTCATTTTATGAGGCATGGTTATGAGGCTGCACTTTAATGCAGCGCTGTTAATTCTTGTACCAGTGTGGTCCTCTTTGAACTTGGAGCATGGAGACTTAATCTCTGGGCCACACACAACGCCCTTAAGATTATCCCTTAAGCAGATCTAGACATGTGAGTTGTCACACATTATGCAATCAATGAGGCTGTCATGCTAAAATGGCTGATAATTATCCGGGTATTATCATCACAAGGCCGAAACGTTGTACTGTCACAAGATCTAGAAAGACGAAATCTATCTATCTATCTATCTATCTATATCTCTGTCTGTCTGTCTGTCTAGCTATCTGTCTATCTGTCTGTCTGTCTGTCTATCTGTCTATCTATCTATCTGTCTATCTGTCTATCTATCTATCTGTCTGTCTGTCTAGCTATCTGTCTATCTGTCTGTCTATCTGTCTATCTATCTATCTGTCTATCTGTCTATCGGTCTATCTATCTATCTATCTATCTATCTAACATTGTGCTCTCTATATACAGTACGCTTTGTGAAATTAGATGAATTTTAAAAGATGTCTGTAGCCAGAAGGTCCCTGAATATATGATGATTTTATTTCGTGCATTTATTTTGTCTTCTTGTCATCATTATGAACATTTGTTAGGGTCACAGACAATAAAATGGAAAATATAGCGAACAGTTAAAGCAAAAATTATAACTGAAATATCATCATCCATGATTTGGTATCAAAAATAAAACAAATTTGAAAAACATATGGACATCACCAATTTTTAACGTCTTATACAAGATACATATGAACATGATAAAAGATCATTGAAAATACCTCAATATTAATATAAGGGTCATACTATTAAGGTAACGGAGTATAGTCAATCATAGTACTTCATGTACTATAGATTTGCTTGCGAATATGAAAATAACGACATTGATAAGACGATATGGACTGGAAAATCTCTTAAGCTAATGATTCTATTGTCAAGGCAGAAATATTCTGGGACAAAAAGTGTAATAAGCTACTTAAAAGCAAGGACTATTCAGAGACATTCAAAAGAATATGACAGCGAAAATGTAGCTATAATGATATCTACTCTGTCAGTAATTGATAATGACACCCCCTGCCTGGGCTACAAAAGCTTTTGCTAACAACAGTTACAGACGTGAAAGTTAGGCTTTAGTCCCTGGCTAAAATTAGCTATATAGTTGTGTTGCTAAACTAATGGAACTATTGTCATAAAAGAATGGTTTAAGATAGAGAATAATATATTTTTCATTATTATCAATGATATGATTTAATTTAATTCCCATTTCTATATGTTAATTTCATTTTAACCTCTGTGAGATATAAGTAAATGGTCATGTTTATAAAGAAACTAGTGAGGTGGTCTGGGTAGTGAGTTGGTCTAAATAGTGAGGTGGTCTGGGTAGTGAGGTGGTCTAAATAGTTAGGTGGTCTGGGTAGTGAGGTGGTCTTAATGGTGAGGTGGTCGTAATAGTAAGGTGGTCATAAAATATACCTCTACTGTATACTTTTCAAGAGAGCTTTGTTTGCAAACTTCTGCTTGCTTCAGTTTGTGGCACTAAAGTCACTCTTTCTGGAAGGCACAACTTTGTCACAAGCTATGCAGCGGCTAGACCCCAGTGCCCAGGTGTGATAAGGGATTCGAGGGATTATAGGGGATTACCTTAATCCCTTTAGACACATAAAAGACACTCTAGCCAATCCCCACAGACAATTTAGGCAGGACAGATTAAGACAGATCATTTCGGAAGCCCATGCCTCTGTCTGCTTCTGATGTAAGTGCTAATAATTATAAAATACAGACTTCTACAGTGGCCGGATTAGCCAAAACGAGGGTGAATTGTTTGTCATTATATGGAGGTAGACAAGCAGAGGCGGATTTTGGGAGTTTGTGACTGTAAAAGTGATTAATATAGCAGTTATGAACTAATGATGTGGGTAATATTATATTCATTTATGTGCGTCAGTTATTTATTAAATGTACGTATTTTTCAATGTAGTAATAGCATCATTTAAGTTATGCTCTTCAAACCTATCCGATTCATTGCCAGAGATAGACGTAATGATGAGATGATAAGGTTGGATCCACACCATCTCACACATTTACCCCATGGGGTGGATCGTTAACATGCCTGAGCATAGACACATAGTACAAGGCACTGCCACCTTGGATAAACTATCTATGCTGCCTTTAAAAACATTTGACATAAATGAATCAATATCATCGGCCTATTAAGCGGAGTCTATCAATACCCGGCAACATCGCCATTAAGACCACCCTTGGTGCAAATAAACTGGTCTTAATGGTGAGGTGGTCTTAATAGAGAGGTAAAATACAATGGCAAGGATATAATTTAGTCCAAAAGTGGGTGGTCTTAATTGCTAGACAATCTTAATGATAAATGTTCTCATATATTGGGTATATGATTCAACTGTATATACTATAAAATGCCACCTTTTTATTTGCAAGAAACTCTATGTACCTACTCTCCATCTTGGTCTATTTGTATTTACCCCCTTTCAGGGTTTTCCGCCCCTTCCTTTATGGAGACATTAGGCCCTGACATCTCTCTTGATGGAGTAAAACAAGGAGTGACATTCCCCCCACGAATATCGCATGATGAATAGCATTTCCATGGAGCTGTCTGCCTACACCGCGCTACTGTTGATCATAATTGCTCCTATATCGTTCTGATAGTGTTACAAAGTTGTCAGTGCCATGATAATGTTACATTGTCTATTAAAGGGGGGTGGGGGGGGGGGGTGAGACGTTGGGGTGTGGAGCGTGGAAGTTAGTCTAAATTTGGAAATATCCCAATGCCTTTACCACAAGAAACTACATCTTAATCATGTGGCCACCCCAATCCATTCCTCTTTTCTTTTTCTTTCTTTTTCTTTCTTTTTTCTTTCTTTTTATTCTCTTGGTAGGTAGAAGAAACACATTATGACTTAGTCCAGTCTAACCATCCCTAAAGGCTACCTGTATAGAGCTATCACCTGCTGTAAAGGCCCACTAAATAGTATATTCAAACTCGAACAGTTGTATTTCCCTTGTTATACCTTCCATTAAACAGCCACCTGCCTTGAACGGCCAAATTTACACATTCCCTTCAGTGACTGCTTAACGCTGGTTTGACTGTATTTAACTATAATACTACAAATTTCCGATTTTTCTGTTTATCTTTCTGTACGTATTCTGTCAATCTGTCTGCTTATATGACAACTTCTTAGCAATGAAGAACACCATTGGTGCAAAATTTACTATAATATTCTCATTGATGAGGTGGTCTGAAATTGGGAGTACAATTGTACCATTCTTCCCATGACTAGAAACCATTACATGTGGTTCTTTTTGAAGCATATTTATGATATCTTCCTCATACACGTACAGGAAAGTAGAGGCAAATTTGACATCTTTTAGAACTCTGTAATTCGTATCTAAAGAGCCCAATTTGATGACAGGGGAACATTTTGCCATGTTTCGTGCTGACACCGAGCTCATTATAAGAAAAGGCCTGCTTTTTGCGGCGAGACGTTTTTCATGTCAGAATTTGGGAATTCTGCTCGGTCAATGGGCTTTGAAAGCCTTCCATAATTGACGTTCAGAGTACAATTAGATGGTAATGAACTCGTAGCGGACAGTGATTTTTGCAAAATTGACAAGGCAAGCTGATTATGTCATTCATTTTTACCGCATTCTGCTCCCGAAAATCTCTTGTAACGAGAGATTAGCGATTGAGTTGAGCATCGGACGAAAGTATGAGCTGATTGACTTCGGTTGCTAAGGACATCAACTCTGTTGCTAGGCGTGTCTTTAAGACATTGAACTGATCGGCGAAGGGATAATTCCGTTGCTGAGGTAATATGTCTGTTGCTAAGGGATTATTTCGTGGAAATGTTGGATTACTGGTTCTTAATGGTTTGACAAACGGACAAACAAAGCTATTAGTTTTAATGATGGATTTTACTGCATCGCTTTGCAGATCTTTAAGTTAAGATGCAGTAAAAGCGGATCAACATGAAAACGTCTTAATGATGGGGTGGTTCTTTAAAATGGCGGAGTTTTAGCTTATTAGGAACAAAGAATGTTTGAATGAATGAAAGAATGAATAAATATACAAATGAAGGTATCTATCTATCCATCTGGTATCTATCTATCCATCTATCTATCTATAAATCTATCTATATATCTATCCATCTGGTATCTATCTATCTATCTGTCTAACTGTCTATCTGTCTATCTATCTGTCTATCTATCTATCTATCTATCTACGTATCTACGTATCTATCTATCTATCTATAAATCTATCTATCGACCTATCTTTATATCTATATATATTATAACTCTATTTATCTATATATCGATCAATCTATCTATCGATCTATCTATCTATCTATCTATTGTGTTGTATTGCAACATTTTCTATAGCATCATCATCATCATATCAATATTTGTAGTTCATATGCAGATTCGATTGTAACTGCTATAGTCTATGACATACAAGAACATTCAATGCGTTCACGTACACTTTCAAAAACAGTCATTGCCACAAAAATGTCTCCAGCAACTATTCCAGCGTGTCAACTCGGTAGCGAACCATGCCAATGGCCTCACAATGGAGTACCCCAGGGGGCCCCTATGGCTCCTATATAACTTGCTCTTGTGTAGGGAAAAGTGAAGTTTTATGGAGAATTAGGCCTGGGCTGAGAATTCTGCTTGTTGGTGTGCAGTGTAGCAGGTTATACCCCTGAGTATCTGTGGCTTCTGTTATGGGTTCTGGGCTCATGGGTGTCCCACAGGGTTACACTCATGATCAGTGTTGGGTGGGGTATATATGGTATGTTTCGCTTATATGTAATGGTAGTGCGGGGTACTGAATTGTCTCGATCGGAAGCCGGGTTAAGGATAGAGGTCGGTTTTCGTTTAAAGGCTGGTCTAGATTGGGTATGACAACGTAATCGCACGTCGCTTTAAGTCTGAAACGCACAGTACTTAGTGGCATGAGACGTTATATTGGAGAGGCATTGTACTCGGTGTCTATGCTAAGACTAAGTAATAGACCCACCCATGATATAAATGTGAAACATGGTATGGCCTACAAGCCTTATAATCTCATCATTACGTTTGCCTCTGGCAGCTGGTCATATTAGCTGAGCTTCAGACAGACAGACAGACCAACAGAAAGTATTTATTTGACCATAAACTTACAATTTACATAAACAAAAATAATCAAGGAAAACTGGTTATATTATGGTCATAGGAGACATTCACTAAGGCCAAAAGCCGCTGACGTGCATGCCACCTATGAGCCATTTGGTGTTATAACATATGAATATTGGCTACATATGAAAGGAACATCATGGTAAGGATTGCAAGTGCTACAAGCAGGACAGTACCAAATTGTAACCTATATTTACTATTAATTGTCTGTGTCTTGTTGGATAGGGGTGAATATCTAACTGCCGGGGAAAATTAAACTGTTGAAAGTAGTGTGGTAGATTTTGGTTAGTTAATCTGTGGTAAGATTTCAACTCCTGTAAATGCAAAATATCATCTAATTTTAATAAATTAAGTTGTTTGAAGAGAGGATTTGTATGGGAATTATACTTGCTTTTTGTGATTATTCTTATCGCTCTTTTTTGCAGTTTCATTAACCTATTTAATTTTAATCCCCAAAGTAAAACACCATATAATTAAATGACTCAAACTTTGTACCAATGGTGTATGAATAAAGTAAATGTGATAAGACAAGAGAATTGAATATTACAAGTTATGTTCCAGGCCCAATAGCACTCAGGCAGTGAAAACTGAACACACTTCAAAGACCAATAGCATACGCAATGGTACCGTACTAAGAATCCAAAGAATGATGGAATTTTGTTATCTGGCTATGTTTCCCCTCCGAGCTGATCCACAGGGAATCCCCTGTCCAGACTGTGGTCAGCCATGCATGACGAATGTGTCTGTTAGTCTAGGGGGTCACAAGGGTCATCAGAGCGCCCTCTGCAGATCATAGTAACCCCCCATAGTGGAGTCATTTCAACGACTGTTGGGCTGTATTTTTGAAATGCTCTTAGAAAGCTGAGTTTGTTATGAGCTCGCTCTCCAAGACTTAAGATCGCCTTAAGGACTTAAGATCGCCTTAATATTAAGATAGATAGATAGATACTTTATTTTGATGGAAATAGTACAACAATTATTATACAGCTAGACATTTACATGATGTTAACTATGAATTGTAATCTATTGTAAATATAAGCCCATCAGGAAACCACCTGAGCATTAGTTGTAATGGTGGCACCTTCAATAAAAAGAAAGAAAAAATATTAAATTGAGATTAAACAAAAATAATTATGTTATTATTATAAGTTAATTAACATGGAATGCAATTATGATAATGTTATGACATTAAAGTGATGGGATGAGTTGAGTTTTATGACTGACAAATATAAGAGTTACTGTGTTCACAATTAGCTGGATATTGTTATTAGATGATCATGTTATCTATTGCAAAAAGTGTGAATTGACTTTACAGAATATGGTTTAAGAGAGTGAGGCAAATGATTCCAAATTAAGACCACCTCACTATCAAGACCAAGTCTTATACTACTGTAGAATCATTGGTATCTATGGTATCTATGGTCACCACTAATACCACTACTGGTGGAGTCTTGTATTAAGACAATTTGCCCCAGCATAGACACCTGGTACAAGGCACCACTAATTTAACATCTCATGCGATTGAGATCCAGCGACTGAATATTACAAGTTATTCACTCATGAAGAGTGCCTGGGCTGAGATTTGAACCAGGGACCTTCAGAGGAGCTGGCTTTGCCTTTTAACCATTGGGCCACCCATGTATCTGCCTAACTATTATTTAACTAAGGCATAGTTGACGTACATTAGTGGGGTGAGGGGCTAAGCTCAGTGGTAGCCCGCTGGGCTTCCAACCACTGGGTCCTGGGTTCAATTCCCGGTCGAGCCTAAGTTGAATTGCTGTTTCATCCATCGTCTCACTGCCATGATCCCTGCTTGTCCTAATAAGCCCAACAGGTGCAGAAATACAGGACGTAAAGCCCTAATCCACCCATCCATTAAAGCACATTAGCTTTTTGAATTATATTCATGGTGGTTCATTTTTGCTATGTAATATATACATATATGGGCCTAACATTAACAAATATGCTTGTTGTTTTCCACTTCGGATCAATTAACTTTCACCCCTCGGCTCTTTACACTGACCGACTTTATCAGTAGTCTGCATCAAAAGAAAAAAAAAATACCAGAAAAAGACAAAATATCATAAAAGAAACAAGAAGTCAAAAAAAAATTCTTTGAAGCACATTGCCATTTATCGACAGAGTCACAAGATCACGCACTTGGCGAGAAAATACGGCGCCTGGGCGAGAAGTCAAGTCGGCCTTTTTGTTGGTTAATGTGCCGGTCAATTCGAGCTGACTGGTCTACTATCAGCTGTGTTCTGCCAGTTGCAGCATCACTTGCTGCTGCAACAGCGCTTGTCATCAATGCAGCTGCCATGAGATGCTGAGATGCTGCATGGTTTGTGATGCTCTATTGTCTTGTTGAGATGCTGTTACTGTTACTCTGCCTTAATATCACGTCACTATTAAGACTGTTTCGTCATTAAGACCACCTCACTATTAAGATAACCTGACTGTCAAGACACCTCACTAATTACAATATCACCTCACCTTTAAGACCACCACACTCATGACCAACTTACTATTAAGACTACCTCACTGTTAAGACCACCTCACTGTTAAGACCATCACCTCACTGTTAAGACCACCTCACTATTAAGACTACCTCACTGTTGAGACCACCTGACTATTAAGACCACCTGACTATTAAGACCACCTGACTATTAAGACTACCTCACTGTTAAGACCACCTCACTATTAAGACCACCTCACTATTAAGACCACCTGACTATTAAGACCACCTGACTATTAAGACCACATCACTATTAAGACCACCTGACTGATAAGACCACCTCACTATTAAGACCACCTCACTATTAAGACCACCTCACTATTAATACCACCTCACTGTTAAGACCACCTGACTGATAAGACCACCTCACTATTAAGACCACCTCACTATTAAGACCAGTTCACTATTAAGACCACCTCACTATTATGACCACCTCACTGTTAAGACCACCTGACTATTAAGACCACCTCACTGTTAAGACCACCTGACTGATAAGACCACCTCACTATTAAGACCACCTCACTATTAAGACCACCTCACTATTAAGACCACCTCACTGTTAAGCCCACCTCACTGTTAAGACCACCCCAGTAGGCTATTAAGTATCTAACTGCAATATCAGCTGTATTGCACTAAAGATGATGATGGGCCTACCTTGGAAATGAATGTAGGACTGTCCTGGAACTGATGATAGGTTTATCCCTGGAGATAATCATGGCTCCAAGATCACCAGATCATTTATCCCTAGGGATAATCGTAACTGTGCCATTTCAAGCTATTGTGGAGGGGGGGGGGCTGCTGAGGAAGAAGGGGGGGAGGGGGTTGCTGAGGAAGAAGGGGGGGGGGATGTAAAGAAGGATTTTTTTTGGAAAGGCTAGGAGCTTACCCCTGCCAATTAGCATGTCATTAGTGGTCGCCATATGCAATGGGTGCCAATTAAGGCTCAAGTGGCGACTCCTAGCGGACAAGTGGCCAATCACCCCCTGGTGGCGGTGCAGGAACTAACTCAAGTGCCACTTAAATGCCATATATGTTACTGCACAGCTGTCTGCCAGTGTAATTGGTCTTCCAGCTTGTTAGGGCTACCATATGCCCCTGTGTTATGGAGCTTGCTTCTTTTTTTAATCAGCCTTCTTCTCCTATACTTCCATATACACCTGCTCTACGATGTTCCTTATTTTTCCCCCATTATTCGACTGCGTTATATATTCTGAAATGTTGAAAAACGTACTAAGGTGATTTGTGGTATATGTTGTGCTGCAACTTCATGTGGTACTTATGAGACAGTTAGAAAGGGAATGTACAGTGTACAGAGGTTCAAACTTTTCTCTGATGCAAGTCCCCCTCAACACTAAGACCACGTCAGTATTACAACCACCTCACCTCACCATTAAGACCACCTCACTAACTAAGACCACCTGACTACCAAGACCACCTGATTACCAAGGCCACCTCACCACCGCATTAAGAGCACCTCACTATTAAGACCACCTGATTACCAAGGCCACCTCACCACCGCATTAAGACCACCTCGCTATTAGGACCACCCTCACTATTAAGACCACCTCACTATTGAGACCACCTGTCTACCAAGACCACCTCACTAATAAGACCATTCAACGTCGCATCGAGGTAACATTGTATTAACTATTAAGACCACCTCACATTTACGATTTAATTTCAGGACCAAATTGTGTTCTTACTATAATTATTCTCGCTATTAAGACCACCTCACTATAAAGACCGCCTCACTACCAAGCCCACCTCATAATCAAGACCACCTCACTATTAAGACCACCATATTATTAAGACCTCAGCAAAATTTAATGTATGAATCTATTGAGGTGTTCTTAAAAGTGAGGGATAGTGCAGTCTTGTAAGCAGAACCGTTGCCTTGTAATAATGGTCAGAGGTGGAAGCAGTACTAGAGAGAGAGAGAGAGGGGGGGGGGGGCTGCTATGTGAATATTTTTTGTTTAAATATTCTTTCTATAACTTTCTCATTTTCTGTAGCAAAACTCTACCTCCAGCCTCTTTCCATCATCGCAGACAATAGCCTTTTATTCCTATTCTTGCAGCAACTAAGCCCCCCCCCCCCCTCCCTATCACCTTGTGGTTGGGGGGGGGGGGGGTCCCCATCAGCAGATATTAATTAGCCCACTAATTAGGACTGAAATTGCTGCGAGGGGAGGAGAGTTCTACTCTAAGCTTGCTGCTGTCACAGACAGCCTTGTACTGGCGCAAAAAGGCTAGCTAGCTCTTACAGTTTTACAGCAATTAGCAGCAATATCACAAAGTGTTACAAAGAAAGGCTTTCTATCTCACCTGGTATTATTGAAAATGCCTCATTTTCCCTCTGCCTGATAGAGGTGCGCTCATGATGCACATCTTTGCTGCACCTGGTAATCTCCTAATGTTAATTACGGCGCACTATGACGCCCGAACTAATTACAGTCATTTTTTGTGTCCCCGGTGTACCGATAGAAAAGTACAGAAATTGTAGAAGAGCTCTGAGTGAATGATATTGCATTGTGGGTCGTATTACGATCACAAGAGCACCGCCATTAGTGATAAAACCACTTTGATTATTATATAACTTTCCGAAAGCCATTTAGGCCACTTCAGTAAAAAAAATAAAATAAAAAAGTATTTGTGATTTCATTCGGATAGGACAGGATAGGGAAAGGGTAGGATAGGATAGGATAAAAACAGCAGAACTGGATAGGATACGATTGGATAGGAAAGGATAGGATAGGATAGGGTAGGATAGGAAAGGATAGGATATGATAGGATAGGATAAGATAGGTTAGGATAGGAAAGGATAGGATAGGATATGATAGGATAAAAACAGCAGAACTGGATAGGATAGAATAGGATAGGAAAGGAAAGGATAGGATAGGTTAGGATAGGATAAAAACAGCAGAACTGGATAGGATAGAATAGGATAGGAAAGGATAGGATAGGATAGAAAAGGATAAACAGCAGAACTAGATAGGATTGGATAGGATAGGTTTTCGCTTTTTTCTTAGGCCAATAACAGTATTCTATAGCTATATATAAGCTTTCTGTTGAATTTGTATCAGTCTTCCAATGTCTGTCTGTCTGTCTGCTGTCTAGCTGTCTAACTGGCTGTCTGTCTATTCTAAATAGCTTTCACCTGGTAACAGCCACCCCTCATGCTATCATGCACTTCTCCGCTTTTTCACCGAATTACTCAACACCTATCAGTGTTTACATGCTTCAAACAGTTTGTTTTTATGCTTAGTTAAACCGAAAACATGTCAGGGAACTTTTGAATTGCCCTACCTCCGAGTTTAGAGAGCGTTTCCGTTGCTTTTTTGTTTTTTTCGTGTTTTTTTCCCGCTCTCCTGTCGTGGAGGTTCAAAGAATCGTGACGTCATGTCGTCTGCTTCCGGTTAGCGGTCAGGTGAAGGTGTGGAGTGATTCCGTTTGCCAAAAGGTTAACTTTGAGAAACTTTTTTGGGTTCAGGTTAGTTTGTTTTACTCAAGAAAATAACTAAAACCAACTTGTTTATGAAGATACGCTTGTCACATTTTATTTGTGGTAAACTTGGTTGTGAATCAATGTGAGGATGTTACTTTATCTATCTATCTATCTATCTATCTATCTATCTATCTATCTATCTATCCATCTATCTATAGATATCTATCTATCTATCTATCCATCTATCTATAGATATCTATCTATCTATCTATCTATCTATAGATATGTATGTTTGTATCTATCTATCTATCTATCTCTATCTATCTATCCATCTATCTATAGATATCTATCTATCTATCTATCCATCTATCTATAGATATCTATCTATCTATCTATCCATCTATCTATAGATATATATATCTATCTATCCATCAATGTTTTTAAAAGGAAGCTAAAACAATATAGTTCAATGTAATTTTATCTGATCTTATTTTTTATGATTTTATATATATTTTCTTATTTTAGTTAATTTATGTACTTATACTTAATATTTCATCTGTATATATATATTTTTTGTTTAATTGTATTAATGGGCCACATGAAAAACGGTTTATACTGATGGTGCTACCCATTTTAAATATATTTTAATAAATAAATAATATCCTATCTATCTATCTATCTATCTATTTATCTATCTTCTTTCTTCTTTCTTTCTTTCTTACAACAAAGTACCAAGTACTAACTAAAGAAAGAAAGAAAGAAATAATTCTTTCTTTTCTTAGATAGAAAGAATGAATTCTTTCTTTCTTTCTTTCGTGGCACAAAAACAGAATAACACGTTAATCTAACCTTTTAATCAGACCCATGTATCACATTATTGCCTATTATCACCCTAAACTGCCTCATGCTGGGGGTGCAAATGTGTGCTTCATAAATCATGCAGGAGGGTGACATGTTCTATAAAAAGGGTGTGAAGAGATGTAATTTATTACCCCCTGAGGGAAGTCTTTGAATAGACGTTTTATGCCTTATTTTATGCTTTATTTATTGGACGCTATGCTTACAAGATATCTGTTGACCAATGCCACCTCCCTGAGGCAACACCATTGAGGAGACATTAGTTAAATGATGCAATCGGGTACTACACCCCCAACCAGAAGTATTTGCTGCCAAAAACATTAGTTTAGTAAGCAGGCTGAGTAACCTGTATTGAATGTTTATCATGGAACTGTCTTGTGGCAGCTGGGTGGTCTAGTGGTAAGCCGCTCACCTGCTCCTCTGAAAGTCCCGGGTTCAATCCCAGGCCCGGGCACATTTCATGAGCATCATCCCAGCTGGATGTTGTTTTCGGATGAGACGTTAAATTGGGGGTCCCTTGTACTCAGCGTCTATGCTGAGGCAAGTAAAAGATCCCACCCAATGGGTTAAAATGTGTAACATGGATGGACTCCTCCTCTCTCTCACCTCATCAATCAACCCTCGATAGAGGCAAGAACTTGCCTTAGAGGGCAGCACTTTCCACATCTATCTATCTTGTGTGAGTTGGAATGATAAATTTAGTTAGTATTTTGTTGTATAATCTAATCAGTCCTTGAATGAATGAATTAGGCTGTCGAACAGTCATTTATAATGTTGTTACGTGGGTGGGTGGATATGGCTTTACGCCCTGTATTTCTGCACCTGATGGGCTTATTAGGACAGGCAGGGACCATGGCAATGAGATGAAGGATGAAACAGCCATCCAACTTATAGGCTCGACCGGGAATTGAACCCGAGACCTAATTGCTGAAAGCCCAGCGTGCTACCACTGAGCTACATGTAGGCCCCCACTCTATAATGTCTGTCAGTTGTTCTATAGCCATTTATCCATTCGGTCAGTCAGTCAGTTGTTCTGAAGCCATCCGTCTATCCATCCATCCATCCATCAATCCATCTATCCATCAATCAATCCAGCTAATCAGCAAAACAGTCTTAGACTCCCTGGCAAACTCCTTAACTTTTGCCCAAGTGTGGGTGTATGCAGCTGAAACTCACTTCTTGCTGGGAGTTACTGACCATCCCTGCTGACACGGGGTACCTCTGGGACAATTAATATCTCTCCTACACGTTCACGTGACACTTCATATAATCACTACACCTAATGGCATGATCATCTCTTATGACTGGGATGTCTGCTGTAACATAAAGGTCAAAGGTCATGTATTTGCATACGGGGTGCAGTGATCACCCTGTTGAATCAACAGCCCGCCCTAATGGATATTGGGGGTGTGAAAAGAAAGAGGGAGGGGGGTAAAAACCATATCTCTGATGGGAGGCCACAATACGTAATGGGAGAAGTGGGTAGTAGGAATTTTGGAATGCACTCTCATCATTTTAAGAGTAATAATAAAAAATTGGTGTTAGGGATTAATTAATGAGAAAAGTTTTGGAGTGCAGAGTCAAGACAGATAGTATGTTGGTCTGTCCTTGTGTAGTATTGGGCTGTTTTTACAGTCAGTCTGTCAGTCAGTCTAGCTGTCTGTCTGTCTGTCTCTCTGTCTCTCTGCCTCTCTGGCTGTCGTACTGTCTGTCTGTCTGTCATATTGTCTGTCTGTCTGTCGGGCTGGCTGGCTGTCGTACTGTCTGTCTGCCTGCCTGTCTGTCTGTTTGTCATCAGTCAGTCAGTCAGTCAGTCAGTCAGTCAGTCAGTCAGCACGTCAGTCAGTCAGTCAGTCACTAGCTCGCAATTAAGACCACCTCAGTACTAAGACCACGAAAGTTCTCACTGTATATCATACTCAGAATCTGCGAATAGAGTCCATAGTATGGTTGCAATTAACAGGAAAAAAATTATGACATTTGACAATTTTTTTTTTTTTACTGATGTTAAAGTTGTATTTGGCTTCAAGACAATTAATGATTTGTATTCAACAAAGTTGTTAAATCTGTTGACACCAAGCAGTTAAATACATATAATTAAAGACATAAAGAAGAACATAATTTATAATTATTTTAAATTCTTCGTAAAGTTATTAGATATCGACCGAATACTTTAAAAGCGAAGAATTCCAAAATCAACCGGAAGGCGTTTTACGAAGTGGAATTTCCTTTGGAAAAAGAATGAAAAAATAGAAATTAAATGGCAAAACTGCAGTCGTTGAATTCTAGAGTAATCAAAAGACAATGCTCCAGAAATTAAAGAACATTGGAGAAAATTGACAAAATGTGAAAAAAATGAGGAAGATGTGTCTTTCAATTGACAAGACGCAGACAGGCTGATGTCTTCTATGCCGACAGAAATGCCTTTCAGATTGTCAAAATTCCCAATACTTCAACAGATAATGGCATATTAAAGTCTGACAGAGCGGAAAAAATCATTTTGGCAATCATTAGATGGTTTGATTTTTCTGTCCTGATTTCCTTGCAGTTTTTATTTTTGTAATATTCTGCGAGGAATTCTGAGATAAAGACTGATTAAGGCCATGATAATGGGATGATATCTTGGTTACATTCTCAAGATGGTCTCCCTTGGTAACCTATTTGATTGTGGTTGCTAGGCATGTGACAGTCATGTGACAGTCATGTGACCTGAGTTAGCCTCATTTTCCAGATGTGGGTCAATTAATTAGTGGTAGTTAATTACCTGATATTAAGAAGAGAAGAGAAGAGAAGAGAAGAGAAGAGAAGAGAAGAGAAGAGAAGAGAAGAGAAGAGAAGAGAAGAGGAGAGGAGAGGAGAGGAGAGAAGAGAAGAGAAGAGAAGAGAAGAGAAGAGAAGAGAAGAGAAGAGAAGAGAAGAGAAGAGAAGAGAAGAGAAGAGAAGAGAAGAGAAGAGAAGAGAAGAGGAGAGGAGAGGAGAGGAGAGGAGAGGAGAGGAGAGGAGAGGAGAGGAGAGGAGAGGAGACTGACTGACTGACTGACTGACTGACTGACTGACTGACTGACTGACTGACTGACTGACTGACTGACTGACTGACTGACTGACTGACTGACTGACTGACTCAGGTATTGACTGACTGACTGCTGTGCTGACTGACTGACCAGTTGACTGACTGACTACAAAATCCTGATGACATCCAAACAAGCATATAATGTATTTTTGTGTTATTCAACAAAATCATCACTGTTGGAAAACTTTAATATAACCCAGCGCCAACAAAGTTCAGCTGGTCCAAACAATAACTTAAGCATGCAGCTGTTTTGGCCAGAGCAAAAATAATACAGAGAATAGAGAATAGCCGCATTCTATATTGGGCCTGTGCATGGATAGATTGCATTAGTTAAAAAGCTGGAGAGAGGTGCTTGCCTGACTCAGACGCTTCCAGAGAAAGCTAGTTGATGAACTGCTCGTTTTCATGATGTTTTCAGTAATCTATTAAGCACAGGGACCTCTAACATTCTGTTATTTTCATGCCATACTTTTGTTTGGTGCAGATGGTTTTTCAAACTTGTTTTGTAGCTTGTAGATTGTGTGGATTTACAAGCAAAAGTTTTGCAAAGTTTATGCATATTGGACTTTTTGTCGTTAATGTGTGGCGAATCTAGGGACGCCTACTGTATGTTGATCTGAGTTTAACTTAAGTTTAAGAGATACTACTGTAGAACCTCTTCATTAAGACCACCTCTGGTGCACATTTTAAGTCTTAATATTGAGGTGGTCTTAATAGTGAGGTAGTAAAGTACATTATGATGGAAAGACTATAATTTTGCCCAGTGGTTTAAATTGCAAAATGGTCTTAATAGCGAGGTGATATATTTCGTATGAACAAAAATCTGTATCTTAAATGGTTAAGCTCAAACTTTTTTTAAATTTTTTTATATCTTATTTCCATAATCTCAGATTATATTTTAACTAAAGTTAGATCTTTAAAATCAGGATGTTCTCGAAAAACCATGAATTAAACATTTGATGTTTAAATCTAGACAAAAGCGAATTTTAACTTAAAAATACATCAAGAAGATTATTAAAGGATTGTATTAGTACACTGTAGTGACATTTAATACCAAAGGTGTGAAATCTAGCACGTCAGAATGAAAGATAGGACATAGGAGATTTAAATAGAGTTTGTGGGATTTTTTTTGTTGGAGTACTCCGTCAAAATTAATTCAATTTTATAAAATTTCTCATGTACTTCTTTCATGTCATACATTGTTATGTTTTAATGTAATTTATAGTAATATTTTAATTAATTTCCATATACAAAGATTAAATTTATTTGCTGGTATGTACCATATTGTAATGCCTGCTTAATATACAAAAAGAAACCGCTGGGTCATAATTTGTCTTCATGAGCCAAAAGGATGAAAATATGAAAATGTTTAATTCCTTGAATTAAGACATTTTTTGTAATATTCAAGGGTGGTCATAATAAAGCGGGGTTAATGTATATGATCATATTAATAACTTATTAGTGCTGAAAATATGACAATATACTCTTCATTCAGCTACTGTATAAGCCAATCAGAATGCTTAATTGTCATTGAGGTATGTTTTATAGCAGCAGAGTATATTGGACAGTAAGTATGTCGAACAGCTGCCGTGTATGTTGGATGGTTGCAGTGTATGTTAGGTGACCCCAATGTATGTTGTACTGTATAAAGAATACCTGATTTCCTTGCAGTTTTTATTGAAAAAAATAACTAAAAATAAAAATAATGAACACCTCAGGCAATATAATTTTTCCTCATCCCACAAAATTCTATGTTGGACTCCTCACTATTCACTATTGTCATAATGTCATCTGCATGTTGTCAAACAAAGGGAAATGGACAAATATTACTTGACCAAGATCAAAAGAATAAGAAATATTGACAGCTTACTGATGTTCTCATATTTTCCTTGAATTGTCATTCATGGGGAAGGTCCAATCAAGAGGTCACAGCAAGGTCATTTAGGGCTTATGACAAGGTCATTAAGTACACATGACCTGTTTGCAAGCAGCATAGAAGATGACCCAAGGTCAAAAGGTCACGTAGAAAGGTCAGGGAGGTCATTTAGTGTTGCTTTGTCACCCTTTGATGTGAATACCTTGTAGGGGTCTTCTATGATAATTCCTGACTTCTGATGTTTGGCCAAGGTTGGTCAAATGTTGGGAGAAAGTTTGAATGGTGTTATTTGCATGGCACCAATGTCTAATGCTGAAACAAGTTAAATTGGAGGTGCTTTGTACTCGGTGTCTATGCTGAGACAAGTAAAAGGCCCCACCCATGGGGTAAATGTGTAATAAGGCAGCCTTATCATCTCGTCATTTTGTCTGCCTCTAGCAGGCCATATAAGCTGGCTAAGCTTCAGACCCAGTAGCATTGAGACATAGACATTATTTTCTCCAGTTGTTCCGGCAAGTAAATGTGTAACACGGTGTGGACTCAAAGCAGCCTTATCATCTCATCATTATGTCTGACTCTGGCAGCTGGTCATATAAACTGACTAAGCTTCAGACCCAGTAGCACGGAGACTTAGTCATTATTTTCTAGTTGTTCCGCCAAGTAAATGTGTAACATGGTGTGGACTCCGAGCAGCCTTATCATCTCATCATTACGTCTGCCTCTAGCAGGCAGTCATATAAGCTGGCTAAGCTTCAGACCCAGTAGCATTGAGACATTAAAACATCGACATAAATATTCTGTTGAAGAGTGGACGCTTAAGAGTTAAAGTATCTCATCATTACGTCTGCCTGCGACTGGTCATATGAACATTGTTTATATCATTAGAATGACATATTTCATAATTGAATAACAATGGGTCAATTATGCTCATTCTAATATACAAATTTAACATTGTAATCCAAAATTCATATTTCTTAGCCCGAGCATGCCTTATGACAATAACCTACTTCCTAGAAATCCTAGAAATTCTTCTGGGCATGTCTTCTAATTGACTTTGGGGGTTGCCTGGAAACTGACCACGCAACATAAACACCCCAGGGGTCAAAGTTCATGCCCTGGGGAATCCCCTAAGGCTAAAGGGTGCTGGGCAAACCTGGTCACCCCATGTCCTTTTCTATAGACCTGTTGGCCGTTCCTAGAATTTGTTTACAAACATTGCAAAGACTCCCAAAAGAGCCGTGGAAGACACAATGGCTGAGGGTGTTTAGTCTGATAACACTGAAAAGGGGAGGTGTGGGCTATTGAATAGACAAATTGATTTTATGGAGCTAGCTGGACAGTCCATGTTTGGCTTTCACAGACAGAAAAGGAATTATACTAATTGCTTTCTTATAACTTGCTTGCTTGTATTTATTTATTTTTTTATATAACAGAACAGGCAGTCAAAAAAAAGTAAAGATAGGCCTGTTATTTTAGTAATTTAGACTTTTCAGATCAGTTTGGATCATTTTGGATCATATAATATAAGACTTATATTAGCTAATTTTGGGTAGTTCCGACTTGCTTTAATATGATTTAGTATATGTAATAAGCGCCTAAATGATAAAGATATTTTGTTTTAGAAATTGCATATTTATTGAACAAACGAAGTGTGGTATCATCCGCAATGAACAGATGACACAAAAATATCTAAATTGGAAACAGAACTTATAACTTCATTTCATATAATAATTTACAAATTTTGATAATGCGCTGTGCAAGTGGAAATAACGCCAAAGTTTATAGATATATTACAGTATACATTGTTCCCTATAGAAACCCTATATAAAGACCACCCTTGGGAATCATTGAAGTGGTCTTAATATAGAGGTGGTCTTAACTACGAGGTTTCCACTGTAGACTTCAATGTTTTTTATTTATTTATATTTTATTTATTTATAAAACATATTTATGCAGGGTAATAAACATTTTGAGCAACAGCTCTTTTACAAAATGGCCCTGTCACAAATAAATAAAAACGGTACAAAGAAGAATAATATAGCAGAACTAAAAATAACAAATAAAAGCTAGTGTATAAATAAAACAATTATAAATAATGTTGACAGATTGCTGCTGAAGTTTTATAGCATATTATAACTTAGTTGCTATGATTATGACCAGTTCAATATGGCTTTTGATGTTCAATTAAAGAGTTAATCAACCTTTTAATAATTTTAAAAGTCATTTCGGGCCAATTAGCCAACCAACTGTCCATTTCACCACTTGTGTTTCCATCCTTTTGTTTTATTCTATTTTTAGCCCTTGGGCTGCATTCTGGGTCTGTTTTCCTTAACCCCTTTTGCCCTCGGATGGTTCCTTGCCCAGAGTGCAACCCAATACCCTACTGAAGCATCATGGGAAAGGAACAATCGCCTTTTGTTGGCCCATTGTCATGGAGTCGAGGCTATAAGTGACTCAGCTTCTGTCCTTAGTCTCAAGAGGGCGCCACGAAGCGTCAGGTGGGGGTATCCCACAATGCTTTGCACAAAATGGAGGCAATGCATGAAATCATGAAGTCTAGTCACAGCAGAATGTTGATTTCTGTTCCAAATAGGTGTATACATGTAATTTTTTTTTTTTGCAACATGTTATATTGCTGTACGTAAATATTATGGAAATAATATTTAAAATGAACTATTTGAGACATAAATAGTGTTTGTATTACATTTTTAATTTAAAAAAAACCTATAAGTTCTAGTTTTTTTCCTTAAATATTCAATAAGATTTTGCATGTTATACAATTCACCTCACTATTCATATTATCTTACTGTATTTTGTGCTTGATATAATTGAATTATTGTTTCATATCAGACAAAATTACGATAAAAACAAGATTGTCGATATCACTTTAAAGAATGCACTAAATAAACTTGCTCAACTTTGGATAACACCTCCCCCCCCCCCCCGACCCCCAGGCCAGTTTTTTCATGTTTGTTTTTTTACCTGAGTCTTGATATGGTCTGATGTGTTGTTCGCGTGTTTCCAAAGTGTGAAAATGATTAGATCGAAGCGAATTAATGCCCCCAACTGCACTGACCAGAGGAAACCGGCCAATTATAACACCTTGCCATCAATAAAAGCTATCATGCCTAATTCATTATGATGGTGTTTGCGCCAATAGCATTCTGTGCCGCTTGGGTAGGGGACAGTGATCAATATCATAGGTGTGAAAATAATGTTTAACTCATTGGTGTATTAGTTAATGGATAGATAGATAGATAGATAGACATAGATAGATAGATAGATAGATAGATAGATGCATAGATTGATAGATTAATAGATATTTAGATAGATAGATTAATAGATAGATAGATAGTTAGATAGGTAGATAGGTAGTTAGATAGATAGATAGTTAGATAGGTAGATAGTTAGATAGGTAGATAGTTAGATAGTTAGATATATAGATAGATAGATAGACAGAAAGACAGATAGATAGATAGACAGATAGATAGATAGATAGACAGATAGACAGCTAGAAATATAACTTTTGGTAAATGTGTAAATATGTATGTGCAATAGGCATGCTTCTTTTCAACAAAAAATGACAAATATGTTTAACTTCCAAACTAATGCACCAAATGGTGCTGCATGTACTTTTAGATCAGGCTTTGAGTAGCCAGCTATAGTCAGACAGTTCCGTTTAGTGGCAGGTAGCATCGTATAGCAGAAGTTGTCTAGCTTTGTCTGGGTTCAATTTGACAGGCCGTTTATAATGAAACTAACTGTAGAACTATTTATTGCACATTTTTATCCTGACCCATAACCTGTCCTTCTTTTGAAAGTAGTCCTATGCCATATCCCAAATTCAGTCACTTTATAGCATTTTAAAGGAAAAATACCTAATCATAACATTATACGATATTTATCCACCTCTGAAAGTAACGCCAAAAATTCCTGTACGCAAGAAGACATGAAAAGCAACAACTGTTACAAGCAGGGCTTTTGACCGTAAATTACCATTGATTGTTCGCGTCATGTCGTAAAAGGGTGTGATTTTCGGCACCCCCTGGTTGCTATTGGAGACAATGGGACAATGGCGTGATGAGTCAAATCGAGGCTACGTTGCTATCCATCACCTTGAACCCCCTAGATCTCTCTTTTCCCACATTTTTAACACACTTAGCTTTCTACAGTTGCTGACTATCAGTTTCATTCAAAATGTAAATATGTTTTTTTTAGGTTTCTTTATATCTTTTTTGTGATCTTTCTATCTATCTAGGTACCTATCTATCTATCTATCTATCTAACTATCTATCTCCATCCATCTATCTATCTATCTATACCTATCTATCTATACCTATCTTCTATCTATCTATCTATCCATCTATCTATCTATCCGTCTATCTATCTATCTCCATCTATCTATCTATCTATCCGTCTATCCATCCATCTATCTATCTATCTATCTATCTATCTATCTATCACTCTATCACTCTATCACTCTATCACTCTATCTATCTATCTATCTATCTATCTATCTATCTATACTTGTTTATCTCATCTGTACGTCTTTATTTGTTTATCTCACCACATAGCCTGTGGACAGGTCATAGAGAAATAACTTGTGAGTTTAATATGACACTCAGCTTGTTACACAAGAGTCACTTAAAAGCACTCTAGCACGCGAGCTAAGTGCACTATTTGCGTGCAAAGAATTGGTAAATTAAGTTCTACAATATGATAGTGTAATCAAACCTAGAACTGCACTTTTATGAGTGCAAAAAAAAATCCGCTAGGTTTCCTAATTGATATTAATAAGATATAAGTATGTTAATATAACAATATGAATTATTTTATTCAGTTATAATTGTATTATAAATAGAAATGCTAGTTTAAGTGGAATCAATATTAGACTACTTCATTATTAAGACCACCTCATAATTAAGACCATCTAACTATTAGGACCACCTCACTATTAAGGCTACCTCACTATTAAGACCACCTCACTATTAATACCACCTCACTATTAAGACCACATCACTATTAAGACCACCTCACTATTAAGACCACCTCACTCTTAAGACCACTTCACTATTAAGACCACCTCACTATTGACACCACCTCACATTAACGCCACCTCACTATTAAGACCACCTCACTATTAAGACCACCTCACTATTAAGACCACCTCACTTATAAGAACACCTCACTATTAAGACCACCTCACTATTAAGACCACCTCACTAATAAGAACACCTCACTATTAAGACCACCTCACTATTAAGACCACCTCACTATTAAGACCACCTCACTAATAAGAACACCTCACTATTAAGACCACCTCACTATTAAGACCACCTCACTATTAAGACCACCCCACTATTAAGACCACCTCACTAATAAGAACACCTCACTATTAAGACCACCTCACTATTAAGACCACCTCACTATTAAGACCACTTCACTATTAAGACCACTTCACTATTAAGACCACCTCACTATTAAGACCACCTCACTATTAAGGCCACCTCACTTTTAACACCACCTCACTTTTAACACCACCTCACTATTAACACCACAATATTATTAACACCACCTCACTATTAACACCACCTCATTATTAACACCACCTCACTATTAGGCCATTAAATAGGCCATTAAGTACCTCCGCAAATATGGTGTTGATAGCGATGTTTCTGTATAAAAAGTTTTTTTATTAATTGATGATGACTTTTGTAAAGTTATGAAATGCAATAATTGTAACTCTACTGCCACAAAATATTGTTCTTGATACATGTATATTATTAGCTATATTCTGTAAATGACAGTTTATATTAGCTCTTATACAATGGGCATAGTTTGTAGAACAATAGGTAATTATAAAAGGTGGGAATATACCTTTTGGTAAATCTGATATTATGGGTAATATGATATAAGCCCCAACTTCCAAAGTTCTAATTAACTTACTAAGTATGTATTTTTTCCATGCTTTAGTTTATGACACCATATTTGCCAGAATAATTTGCTTTGTTTTATATTATATTGGTCTAGCTATGCCTTTTGTTGATCTATCTCACTATCCTGTGTAAATCTGCCTTAAGAGCACCCAGCTATTAAGGCATCTTCAAAATCAAACGAATCCATTTAAATCTCTTAAGGTTTTTCCACGTTCTGATCTTTTTTGTTTCCAGAAGTTATTTTAAAAGTAGTTTTGAAATTTCGAAATTCTGTCAATTTATAAAAAAAACTAAACTTTACTCAAACTATATCGGAATTTAACCAAATATATTACAGCGAAAATTCGACTTTGGTGCTAGATTGCTGGTTTTTGTAGTGAGGTGGTCTTCTTAACGAGGTAAAATAAAATGAAGAATAAACATCAAGTTGGAAATAATTGATAGGTGGTCTTAATGGCGAGTTGGTCTTAATAGCTAGGTGGTCTTTCTAAATTTAAAAGTTCCGTGGAATGTTCTTCTTAACGAGGTAAAATAAATGAAAAATAAACATCAAGTTGGAAATAATTGAAAGGTGGTCTTAATGGCGAGGTGGTCTTAATAGCTTGGTAGTCTTTCTAAATTTAAAAGTTCCGTGGAATGTTCAATATTAACTTTTGAATGGAACAAAATATACTGAACTCATCCTTCAAATTTTTGAAATTTTCAAGCAAATATAACCAGATTAACAAATTTACAATTCTGAGCTCATTGTTAATATTAATAAAAAAAAACTTCCTTTTGAACTGTTAGCTGGAATTAACAACAAAATTCTGCCAGCTTTTAATGGAACCTTTTATTGGCCTCTCTGGCCCAGGAGCAAATACAAATCCATCCAAACATTTGTTAGGCTATTCACCAGGCAAAATGTTTTTCACACGCCAAAATAATCGGTCAATAAGCTTTCTTTAGAAATGCCTGGGGCCATCTTGGAATTCTGTCAAAAGGTGGAAAATTGTCAGACAATAAAACTCAGAAAAGACGACACAAAAGTGTGTTTTTCACGGAGCACTGGTACATTGTTACTGTATAAACTGATTTGTTAATACTTGAATCTGGATAAAAAGAGCATCTATCTATCTATCTATCTATCTATCTATCTATCTATCTATCTATCTATCTATCTATCTATCTCTATCTGTCTCTATCTATCTCTATCTATCTATCCAATTGTAATATCTATCCAATTGTAATATATATCTATCTATCTATCTATCAATCTATATCTTTCTATCTCTATCTTTCTATATCTGTCTATCTATCTCTATCTATCTATCTATCCAATTGTAATATCTATCCAATTGTAATATATATCTATCTATCTATCTATCAATCTATCTATCAATATATCTATCAATCTATCTATCAATATATCTATCAATCTATCTATCTATCTATCTATCTATATCTGTCTATCTATCTATCTATCAATATATCTATCAATCTATCTATCTATCTATCTATCTATATCTGTCTATCTATCTATCTATCTATATCTGTCTATCTATCTATCTCTATCAATCTATCTATGTCTGTCTATCTATCTCTATCTATCTCTATCTATCTATCTATCTATCCAATTGTAATATCTATCCAATTGTAATATATATCTATAGATCTATATATCAATATATCTATCAATCTGTCAATCTATCTATCTATCTATCGATCCATCTATCCATCTATTGATCTATCTAACTATCTATCCATCTATCTATCCGTCTATCTATCTATCCAGTCTGTGTCACTCTATCTTAACAATATTCCAATAAATCTTTATCAAAATTTCTAAAAATCCAAGAACTCTATATAACTCAAGTTAGCCCAAAACAGACATTTAAGGGGATTTTGTTTTGCTCTTAAGGGAAGCTCGTCTCTTGCGTAATCTTACTTAATCACTTGTTTGCTAATCGCTCATCAATCAAAGCAAATGACAATGATTGAGCGGGCAAACAAAAAAACAAAGGATTTGCCCCAAAAAGAAAAAAATCAGCATTGCCCTAACTAAACAATCTCTAAATTCCTTATCACTTGTGTAATTATCTACTATTCCTAATAGATTTGTTTATGAAGGTATCAGGTGAGATTTATTTAGTTATTGAAGAGTTATTTATGGTCTATGGAATATTTTATATTTTATGATTAAGATATTTATGCCGTTGGGTTTATAGAATCTACATTTTTTGGGGAAAGAATATAATAAATATTAATAATTTTAGATATATATATAATATTTTACTTTATTTAACCTGATAAGATATCATGGTATGATACTGGTACCAAAAATTTTGATAAAATTTGTTTATACATGTACTGATGGAGCGGTATAAATTTTGCGCAGTTACGGCAGCTTGAATCAATTATTTGTATGTTGTGTGTCACAAATGTAACGAGAATGAACATACTGTATGGTTTTGTGTAGATGGTGATGTTCATATTTTATGTATTTATCTCACTGTATTGAAACCCACTTTAAGACCACCTCACTATTAAGACCACCTCACAATGAAGACCCCCTTACAATTAATACACATCACTATGAAGACCATCTCACCATAAAGACCATTACACTGTTAGGACAACCTCACAATTATGACCACCTCACTATTAAGACGACCACCTCACTATCTAGACCACCTCACTATTAAGGCTATCTCATTATTAGGACCACCTCACTATTAAGACCACATCACTATTAAGACCACCTCACTTTTAAGACCACCTCACTATTTAGACCACCTCATTATTCAGACCACCTCACTGATACGATCACCTCACTGTTAAAACAACCTAACTAATAATTTAAAACAGCATTTTCCAGGACATATATACCCATATATGATCTTGTTATTTTGATAACAATATTTGACATTAAAATAAATATGTTAATACAATATATGACCTACATCATCATCATAATCATAAAGCTAATGACATCACAATACAGCCATTGTTAAGCTTATTGTACCCTATTATTTTTGGGCATTGTGTGAGCAGGGTTCCTTTAATTATCTTGCCCAAGATTTCTCTTTGCTAAATGCATTTTCCTGTTCTGTTACCATGGCAACCAATGTCAATCTTCTGGATTAATTCTCCCGGAAACCAGGTTTAAGAATATTACAGAAATCTTCTTTGTTTTTATGCTAATCATAGGACATACAGAAAGCCATAAATAATCAATGATAGAATAGAAGAAGTTACAGTAAGAGTTCGCCATTAAGACCACCCTTGGTGCAAATTTTACTGGTCTTAATGGTGGGTGGGTGATTAGGGCTTTACGTCCTGTATTTCTGCATCAGTTGGGCTAATTAGGACAGGCAGAGACCATGGCAATGAGATGAAGGATGAAATAGCCATCCAACATAGGCTCATACCTCTGAGCAAGGCCCCCGCCCTACTGGTCTTAATAGTGAAGTGGTCTTAATAGTGAAGTGGTCTTAATAGTGAAGTGGTCTTAATAGTGAAGTGGTCTTAATAGTGAGGTGGTGTTAATAGTGAGGTGGTCTTAAATAGTGAAGTGGTCTTAACAGTGGGGTGGTCTTGATAGTGAGGTGGTCTTAAAATGGTGTACCCCTGTAATATGGAGTACATTAGCAAAATGAGCAATTTAGTAATTGCTGTACACAATTATTATTATTTGCAAATTACTTTCGTGTAAATCTAGAGCAATTTTGGGTTATTTTCATATCTGTAGTTCAAAGACATATCTTATTACTCATTTGGGGTTATATACAATTAGTAGTCGACATATGAATGCATAATTGTTATGAATATTTTGTTGCTTATTATTACTTATTAACAAATATGAAAATTGTTTATTAATTATGATGTTCATACAAGGAATGATGCAGTGAATATCTTCATCAATTAAAAATAATTTTGGTTAATAAATATAAGAAATATTTGTCATACGCTGTAGATATGCATGTGTTTCATATAACTGTTTTATTGTTCACATACACATGTTTTAATAGCAAGGTGGTCTTAATAGTGAGCTGGTCTTAATAGTGAGGTAGTCTAACAATGGGGTGGTCTTAATAGTGAGGTGGTCTTAATAGTGAAGTGGTCTTAATAGTGAGGTGGTCTTAATAGTGAGCTGGTCTTAATAGTGAGGTAGTCTAACAATGGGGTGGTCTTAATAGTGAGGTGGTCTTCATAGTGAAGTGGTCTTAATAGTGAGGTGGTCTAAATAGTGAGGTGGTCTTGATAGTGAGGTGGTCTTAATAGGGAAGTGGTCTTAATAGTGAGGTGGTCTTAATAGTGAATTGGTCTTAATAGCAAGGTGGCCTTAATAGTGAGCTGGTCTTAATAGTGAGGTGGTCTTAATAGTGAATTGGTCTTAATAGCAAGGTGGTCTTAATAGTGAGCTGGTCTTAATAGTGAGGTAGTCTAACAATGGGGTGGTCTTAATAGTGAGGTGGTCTTAATAGTGAATTGGTCTTAATAGTGAGATGGGTGTAAAATTGGGTTCAATTGCAGTAAAGAACTAATTTCGTATTAAAAGCATAAAAGCAATTTACATTCCTTTTAGTAAGCTAAATAGCTGATTGTACCATGATACCCATATTTCTGGGGTTTCTTCTGAAGACAGGGTGTACCCCAACTGACTTTAGAGTGATGCATCATTGATAAGGAATGTCCTGAGGTCGCTCAGGGGTCAGGCTATGACCTTGAGATATGACCTTGACCATTAATATTTCGCTGTGCAGCTACAAGGGTCATGGACATGTGCATTAATATAAGGGTTTTGTGAATTTCATTAATATGATAATTTTGGAGTCATAGAAATTAGAAGCACATGGATTTTAGACAAATATTGTGCAGTTTTTTGTTATTACCATATGTAATATTTGTGATATAGTACGGCAATACCTCACAATTATGAATTTAAGAATTGGCTTGATATCTTAATGTAAACTCAGAGAAAAACAAATCTGGAAATGTAGTGTCTAATAATTTCATATTGACTAGTTTTTTCATGAGCTACATCCTAGCAGCTGGATGTCTATAGCACGAGACGTTAAATTGGAGGTGCCTCGTACTCGGTGTCTATGCTGAGGCAAGTTAAAGGTCCCACCCATGGGGTAAATGTGTAAAATAAGCCTCATCATCTCATCATTACGTCTGCCTGCAGCTGGTCATGTAAGCTGGCCAAGCTCCAGACCCAGTAGCATTGAGACATTGAAACTGTGACATTCTACGTTTCAAAGTTGATTTCTAACACACCCATCAACAAATCTCGTTATTATTCTGTTATTAATTTCATATTTATCCTTCTGACACCGTGTTTGGCATAATTCCCTTCGGGGTGACACGCAATATGCTTTCAAAAGGGGCGGGGCAATAATTCTACCCCTGTGAGCTCGATATTAGTGTTAGTTTTCTGGGGATGACGTTTCAAAGTGTCAAAATTCTGTTTGCTATTCTAAGTGAAATCACTCATTTTTCAAAAGCCTGCTTCGATTGCATTATGAAACTGATGGAATTTCACACATTTATTGATGAATTATTCCAAAATTCTGCAAAGTTATTCAGATAATTTTACACCCTCTGTGACAATGATCTTTTAAATTGCTAATTTTGTTTGTTCCAGTGGAATGAATCTGATAATAGGTAACTCTCAAATGTTTTGAGTTTCGTTTCCATGCCTGAACTCTTAAATCGCCTACGGCTTTCCATTTAAGACATTTTAAGATTGTTTCAAAAGTTTATTTTGAGAAGTTTAAGGGCTGTTTTGAATTGTGATATTAGAAAAATATTTGCTTTTTTTTATTTTTTTTTAAGTATTCGAAATCCTTGCATTCCTCTATATAAATATCAATGTTTTCATGATTTATTCAAAATGCAAGAATCTACATATGGTATAATCCTGATATTTTTTGAAAAGGACTGTAACTTATTGAGCTGAATAATAATTATTATTACATTTTGGAACTATCATATTTTTCTCTCAGTATGTACAATTGAAACCTTGCCATTAAGACCATATTCAGAATGATATTTACTGGCCTTAATAGTGAAGTGGTCTTAATGGCGAGGTAAAATAAAAATGACGGCATACCATTGTCTTTATATATATATATATATAATCTTTATTCATACACTATAGGTAAAGGTTTGAGTCATATAATCATATCACATTTAAAAATTTACAATCGAATAAATTAATTGAATCATTGTAAGCAAAGAGTATTTAAAAGTTCAATAGTCTCATTTCTAGTAAGAATTGAATCAAACAGTCCATCCCTCAAATTTGCCAATTCTAATATAGTATGGGAAGTCCTGCAATCATCCAACATTTTACACTGCTGCTCACACTCCTTCATGATTTGTCGTACACAGAAATACACACTCTGATCACTGAAAGATTCAGGGACTAGTTGAGTTTCCTTGCTTGCAAATCTCAGACTTTTTGCAAAGCTAGTATTTTGTAATGTCACAGCAGTATTAAACGTATAAAAGATTGCTGGGGAATTGTGTTGCAAACCATTGCGGGCAATTATAACTTTGTGTTCTTGATTTTGAGGTGGTCTTAATATCGAAGTGGTCTTAATACTGAGTCATACTTTGCAGTTAAAAATATAAGAATAAATGCTAATTTTTTGGGCTGACATTTGTGTGAAAATAAGCAGAACTTGTCCTCAAAACCCTTAAACTGTTCCCTTCAATATAGATACCTTTCTAAAAAAAATTCATAATTCGAGTCGACAATATTCCGTGTCAGAACAAAACTTTGCAGAAACCTCTTATTGAATAAAATGACAGGAAACTGGGAAAATTATGACAGCTTTTATCTGTTACAGATCCACGAAAAACCCATTATCTGATCCGTTGTTTCGACAGTACCATTCCTGCGGGACAGATCGAGTTATTAATAGCCCCAGATAAGAAAAACCCACCCTCCCAATGGGGGCTAAAAAAGTGCCACGAATGGTACAAAATATGGGGGGTGTCAGGTAACTGCCCATGCATAGAGACATCATTAAAGGGGACCCAATTAATGCTAGCGCGCATGAGAAACATGTTTGCAAAGTCATTATTTCTCAAAACAAATACAACATGTCAATAAGGATTTGCAAAAATGATATCTTCATTTGAAAACCTCGCCCATGGAGCTTATCCCATTTTCAAAGTTTTCTCAGAAAAATGAAAAATGGCCGGATCAAATTTGACAACGTTTGAATCTTTTGCAATTAATTCTTAGTAGTTTTGTTTACTGGTTTAACAAAGAATTGGAAGTATCAATTCACTGTAAACTGTTAAATGTGCACTGTCTGTAAAATGTACACATAAAAGTAATGATATAAATCAATACTGCCTTCTTGTTTCATAATATATTTTACCATTACATGCCCATTTTTGGTCAACAATTTAGTTTTAATTTACAATAAATAATATAAATATTAGTTTTTCATGCCATCAAAAACTCAATATGTAAACAAACCCAGTGATGACATCAAAATACTAAACAATGGTGATGATGTCATTTCCATTGTGTTTCCAATGTTTTGGTCTAGATTTTCTCTCAATGTATGATTTATTTTTTTTTGTAATCTATGTCTGATAAAGTTATTAGATCACACAAATTTAGTGTGCCTTGATTAATAAAGGTTTTTCATGAACTATTTGATTGAGTCATACAAATTTGACAGACAGTGCAACTTTAAATTTTGTACATTGAATTGTACGCGGAACATTTTAGACAGACATTGTGACGTGAATAAAGATATACAAAAGAAAATGAATTCTTGGGAAAAACCGAACTGTACTGTAAAAATCTGTAAATTTAACTAATGAAACGTACATATTTTTTAGAAGAAAATGTTTTAATTTTTAATTGTAATATATAAAATAAAATGATTAAAACAGTTTTTCTCAAACAACGAGTTTAATGTTTATGCGTGTGTCTTTTTTATAATTATTTTATTTTCTGTGATATTTGATTAAGCTAATGAATTTTTCTTTCTTTTTCCAGGTATGTACAATCCTCAGAATTTCAAAAACACAAGAAAAAATGTTATATTACAAAGGTATGGATTTTTTGTACACTTATGTTTTTATACACTGATATCAATATTGATTACAAAGTTAGTGTCAATGTTTACACAAATATAACATCAGTTATTAAACATATACAACGATGAATGCAGTTTAATAACTTATACCATAGACTTTAATAGATTTTTAATTTAGTTTTTGTTTAGACATTAGACATTTTATTATTCACCAACACTCAAGTACATTAATATACAAGTATATGTGACAAATAGCGAGTGATATAAAAATAACATATAATGTGTTGGAAGGGGATACATCCGAGTATTTACAAAAAAACATTACCCAAGGGTGGATGTATACCCTATTATATTTAACATTTAGAATTTATTATTAATAAAGTAACAAAAATAGAGAAAAAAATTAATAAATAAAAAATAAAATAAATAAAAATAAAAAACAGTACAACACGAGTATGTGTCATAACACATTGCAAAATAATACAATATTTCAACTTATTGAGAAAATTGATACTAGAGAATCTGATGAAATCTTTAGTAAGACTTCAGTTCAGTCGTAGTCAATTCTGAATTTGAATACAATTTTAAGAGTTAATGATTTCTAGTGTTTTATTAGCAAAGATTTTATTATTATGATAGCTTATGATTTTATTATCAAACTAAAACACAAACAATTACTAAACCATCAATTTAATAATAAAAGATACAAGAAAAACGAGTTAATTTATATATTAATGAACAGCCAGCGAATGATAAATTTTTCCGGGGTGATTTAAAGTTTCCATTCGCTGCTAAAAGGTTGCAATTCCTGGAAATAAGGCCAGGAAATGATAAATCAGCCTTAACCGTTGTTGGTTGACATTTGCAAAAGGGCAAAGTAGGTCACTGACCTATCTCGTAGAAAGATTAACATATCTGCGAGAGATAAGACCTGGTTTTAAAGGATTAAACAGTTTTAAGGATTAATTTTTAATATAAGGAAAGTTTTTTGCAATTACAGGAATGTGGCAGAGTTTGAACTTGATTATCATAGAGTTCGTTTATATTGTTCTATTAAAATTAATTATTTGAAGAAAATGGTTTTGTGGCTAATTATATGAAGTCTAATTATATAGAGTCTAATTATGATATAGTATCAACAGCTAAAAGCATAAAGTCAATATTTATTACACTGTATGAAACATGCATAGAATTCTGATTTAAGTCCCAGGTTCAATTCTAGGCCCAGCATTCGGTATTTGAACATAGTGATGTGGTCTTAATAGCGAGGTAAAATACAGTGCTATCACAAATGTGTGCGCAATATTGAGGTGGTCTTAATAGTGAGGTAGTTTTTAAAACGGTTGTATTTTAATAACGCATTGTGAAATAGATATACACAAATGTATGTATTATTTTTACATACATTTTAAAGAATATATTTTATGGTAAACATTTATGTATATTCCCATAAATTAAAACCTCACAAATAAGATCACTTCAATATTTACGTACATTTTAAAGAATATATTTTATGGTAACAATTTATATATTCTCCTATACAATGAAACCTCACAAATAAGATCACTTCAATATTAAGACCACCTCAATAATAAGGCCTCTTTCCTGGATTAAAAATTGATTACAATGTAGAACAGTTTCAGAATAAAGACCACCTCGATATTAAGACCACTCCATTGATTCCTAGATCTGGTCCTAATTGCGGGGTGCAAGTTTATTCCCTTTCATGGTTAATACTAGTTTATTACAGTGCAAAGTGATCAGTCATTTGAGTGTATTTATTTCCATAATGTTACGTAATCTCTGCCATGAATTCTAGGGGGCGCCAGCTAGCGCATGTCCATGAATGTTATCAGCAAAAAGCATTGCTTGGGATTTATGGGACAAACTTTCTTATCGGGAGTACCTCAAGGTCAACTGTGACCTAAATATCGTTTCTAGGTCATCTCAAGGTCGCAGCCTGTGGCGCCATCTATGCAATGACGTCATAATTCACCCGGATTGAATGGGGGAGCGGAGATTAATGACGCAATGTTTATGCCCCGAAATGTTTTTTGGGGAGAGTTTATTAAGTTATCGGAGTTTTCGGAGGGTAGTAAAAACTAGTCAAAGTCTGTTGTATTGGTTTCCATGGTAATGGATTGATAGGTAGGCCAAATGCTCAAATGCAATCATAAATACGAAGTTTGGGGCAACTTTGAAGGTCAGGCAAAGGTTTAGGCCTATGACATGAATGGATGAATGAATGAACGAATGACATTCTTTTTGAAAGTATAAAGATGCGCCAATTTAAACTTTGAATGAATGAATGAATGATTGATTGATTGAATAAATGAATGAAGGAATGAAGGAAGGAAGGAATGAATGAGGGAATGAATGAGGGAATGAATGGGAAAACACAAAAAAAGTACATAAGATGAAAAGAATAGTCAAACAACGCTGGAATTAATGAATGAATGAAGGAATGAAGGAATGAATGCAAGCCAAAACTAAGCCAAAATCCTAGCACTACAAGAAAATTTTTTCAATGAGAAAGTGTCTGTCCTTCAACAAATGATAAATTTATTCTGTTGGTGATAAATTCATCCATTTCATTTTGCAACAATTCGTTGATGTCTTTCGGTAATGTTTATCTTGTGGCAGTGTTTTTTCCTAGGCTTTTTTGTGTCGTGTTCTTTATGCCCTCCAATCCCAGTTTCCATGGCGACTGGGCCAAGTAAGTCATGTGACCTTGCCCAAAGATTGCCGTTTCGTCACGTGACTGCCGTAAATCAGCCGGAGAACAGCAATGTGGCGAAGAATTGTCGCGATTTGAAAGTCGTAAAATGGCACCAAATTACGGTGAAGAAAAATCGATTCATTTTGCCTTATATAAAAAGAGAAAATTTAACACCAACAATTTGAACAGTCAAGTATCACAAAATCAATTATTTATTGAATGATATCACCAATGTATTGATGTTTCTGATGAAATAGCAACATCTCAGTTGGGTGTCAGTCACATGACATGTTGAATTGGTGGTGCCTGGTACTCGGCGTCTATGCAGTGGCAAGTAAGAATACCCCACCCCTGAGGTAAATGTGCAAAATGGTGTGGATCCAACCTCATCTCATCATTACATCTCCCTACTGCTGGCAGTATAAGTCCACTTACTTTCGACATTATTTTGATTTCACAGAAAGTTTCAATTCAATTTAAAAAAAAAAAGAAAAAAAAAGAAAAAAAAAGGGAAAGATATTTGTTATCTTTTTCAAAGTCTTCTCCCAAAAGCACTACTCTATCTTCTGCGACCCTTTTTTTTAGTTTTTAGTTTTTTGCCTTTTTCTGCAATTTTCAAAATGCATATTGCTTCTGTATGCATAATGATGCATAATGCATTGTATACAAATCCCTCTTGGAAAGAAAACAGAAAAAAAGAGAGTCTGGCATGCAGAGACAAATCTAAGCATTCGACATATGGTTTTTGTCAATGAAAAAGGTATTTTAAAATCATGCATACATAAAGGTTTTATCACGTGCAGTGAGATCCCGCTGTAAGATCACATCGTTATTAAGACCACCTCACCATTAAGTTGTTAAATAGTATAATTTTTATGATCACATTAAGAAGTGTAATATTTGAGGAACTATAGTTTTGTAAATGAGATACTATAAGATGAGATATGATAAGATTAGATGAGATATGATGAGATTAGATGAGATATGATGAGATTAGATGAGATATAATGAGATTAGATGAGATATAATGAGATATGATGAGAAATAATGAGATATGATGAGATTAGATGAGATATGAGATATGATGAGATATAAGATTAGATGAGATATAATGAGATAAGATGAGATTAGATAAGATATGATGAGATAAGATATGATGAGATTAGATGAGATATGATGAGATGAGATGAAATATGATGAGGTATGATGAGATATGATATGATGAGGGAAGAGATGGGATAGATAGATAGATAAGATAAGATGAGATAAGATGAGATATTATGAGAGATGATGAGAGATGAGATAGACAGACAGACAGACAGCTAGACAGATAGACAGGCAGACAGACTGACAGACTCATTGATTGATTGATTGATAGTAGGTAGACAGGTTGATTGTTCAAAGCCATTTTAGCTAAATTAATGATTAGACTGCCAACATATTCCTTTCAATTTTGATTAAACTGTATTTTATTGAAGAATGTCTTTGACATATACACTATATTCATCCTCGCATATTGTCACGTTTGCGATTCAAGACTTTATTAGTTACTCAATCAAACGTGTGTGTCTTTTTAATTAAATCGGCTGCCTAGCAACGCTGAATAAACCATGATTTTTCCCCCTACATTTCAAGCAGTTTCGACTCAGAGCAGATGTTTACTTTCAGGGGCAAATTTCTTCAAATAACCCTGAACAAATAAAAGGGGAAAAAGACATTACCCTGTCTGAGCTGACTAAAGTCCTACTTCCAATAAACTCTAATTTTATTAGCATGCTGGGTGATGGAGGAAGGGTTGGGGGGGGGGGGGGGAGGGTAAAATACTCTCTCAAATAAATGCCACCAAAAAAAAAAAAATACAGAAAAATATATATAACGTTGGTAAGAAAAATACATGCTATTTTGTGAAAATTATGAATATAGAAACTCTTAATCTAAAATTATTGTGTATACCCAGTAGACAGCTATAGCTAGTAGCATGTAGGGGATTATTTAAGTATCAGTCTAGCTTAGTTTAGTTTTTATTAAATTGAACATTAATTTTAAGTACAACTGTAGGTGTAGCTTCTGCTAGACAACTATAAATCCAGATTCAGATTAATTTTATTTGCCAAATACTTTTAAATTAGATATACAATTTCATAATAAAAAGTACACGTTATAATTTGATTTTGCTGAATTTAGCAGAGTGACCCATAGCAGTAGAGTACTTAAAATAGAAGGTAAAGCTAGATTAAAGACTGAAACCTATCTTACGAGTTATAGGCCTACTGTAAAAAAAATATTCAAAACTATCTTTAAAGACATATTTCAAATCAGTTGTAGGTCCTACGGTGAAGAATTAAGACCACCCTCAATATTAAGACATTTCAAGTGCTTTCTTATGGTATCAATTTCAAGGAAGTTTGCTGTACCAAAGATCAAATATTAATAGCATAAAGTTTCAAAAAATGTCAATCCGCACCAATCAGTAAACGGTCAAACCTGTGTTAAGGGGTTACCTAAGGAGAGAATGTATTAATGTGGTCGCTTAAGACAGGTGTGGTTTAATGGCATTGCCATGCAGCAGTCCTTATATTTTTCGTGGGATTCTTTGTGCACTTGGTTTTACAGCCTTCCTACATACCTGAATCTATTTTATACTGAAAAATAATGAGTGCACACACTATTATTATTCTACACATGCTGTTATTTTCCAACAATCATCATTTTCATGCAGTGAATCCCCAATATCAACTTCAGCTTCTTAAAATGGTTGAATGTTATCACTGAATGACTTAAGTCATCGCCGATAAAACCTAATTACTCATTTTCAATGATGTGAAATGGTGATAGTTGACACTGATGAGTGTATACTGTCCAGGCAATATTTATTCAACCTGGTGCAAAAATACCACGAAAAATGACAGGACTGCTACCAGTGGCCGCTGTGGCAGTGTTAACCGTATATAGCTTAATTGCAATCCATCCATAGAACTTTGCAATTGCAATTGTGAAAGCGTCGCTGACAGCACAAATTGTTGCTATTGTATAGTAGTGATTTACTAACGTGACAAATTTGACATTTAAATTGGATTTTCTAAATTTATGTTGCAATTATTGAGCCTAGGGAAGGAACCAGAATAGAAGGCTTGTTTGTTGTGATGTCACAATTAAGGGAGTGTTTTTCTAGGGTAGATAATAAGTTTGTTTGTGTGTCATACTGGTAGTCTGTCTGGTTGGCTGTCTGTCTGTCTTTCATATTAATACAGAATAAGAAATAAATATATATAAAAATCAGCTATGATATTATTGACAGACAGTTTTCATTAGCTATAATAATGAAGTATATTATAGTACATTAGATAAGACTTTAAAAATAGGCTCAATTTGTCTTAATTTTGATGCCACTTCTTCAGTATATAGTTAACAAACGTTATCCAAGACAATTGTTTTTTTATGTATATACAGTTCTGATACAGTAAGCTATTGTTATAAAGTGTGTTAAAGTCAATTTAATCATTCTTATGGAATTTAAGAAACAATTTTTCTTCTTTATAATGTAAACTATGTCTCTAACTAATTTGCTAAAATTTCCCAATTAATCTGCCAACATTTATACTTTGTAAATTATATTTGTTTAAGTCCATAAGATTCAACTTGACAAACTGAATTGTTATTGGAAAATTAATTAATGTATGCTATTATGTAATTTTTAATGTGTCTGTCCTATGTATCTTATTTTATTTGATTTATTTTAAAGGTTACTTTACAAAATTATTGAATAGCTATCCCCTCCTCTAGAAATCAAAAAAGGCCTTTTTGTGCCAATCAGGTTCTTGCATTGGGCGGAAATCAATGTCTAGAGGTCACGTGATCACCATTTGACGGAGTCATGTGACCACTGCAAAGACCTTTTCTGAGTTCTGTCCTCTTAAGGTCACATGACCCATTAGGAACACTCACACGAAAGGTCAAATGGTCAAATTGTTTGAGACCGCGGATCAGTCATTTTATGCCCTGTGATGTTCTATAGGTCCATTCTGTTTATAGGAACCTCGCCATTAAGACCACACTTGGTGCACAACTTACTGGTTGTGATAGTGAGGTGGTCTTGATAGTGAGGTGGTCTTAATAGTGAGATAGTCCTAATAGTGAGATGGTCTTATAAGTGAGGTGGTCTTAATAGTGAGGTGGTCTTAATAGTGAGATAGTCCTAATAGTGAGGTGGTCTTAATAGTGAGGTGGTCTTAACAGTGAGGTTGTCTTAATAGTGAGGTGGTCTTATTAGTGAGGTCGTTTTAAAACAGGACTTCAATACAATGTTGTAAGACCTCCATTTTAAGTCCTTTTACACAATTTCAAATAAACTGATCACATTGTGGGAAAAGTTCAAAATCCCCTCTATATTAACCACTTTGAAGCCATAGTTAAAGACCCCATCCCTAGGGTAAATGTGTAGCATGGTGTAGATCCAATCTCATCATCTCATCATTACATTTGCCTGTGGCAGCTGGTCATATTAGCTGACTAAGCTTCAGACTAGTTGCAATGGCTAATATACTAAAATGTTGTTGCCTTGTTCTTGGTGTCTATGCTGAGGCAACTAAAAGACCCCATCCCTGGGGTAAATGTGTAGCATGGTGTAGATCCAATCTCATCATCTCATCATTACATTTGCCTGTGGCAGCTGATCATACTAGCTGACTAAGCTTCAGACTAGTGGCAATGACAAATATACCAAAGTGTTGTAGCCTTGTATTCGATGTCTATGCTGGGGCAAGTAAAAGACCCCATCCCTAGGGTAAATGTGTAGCATGGTGTAGATCCAATTTCATCATCTCATCATTACATTTGCCTGTGGCAGCTGGTCATATTAGCTGACTAAGATTCAGACTGGTCTCTATTTTGAGGTTTCACTGTATTTATTGCCTCATGATTTCTGCTTAATATGTCCATGTCTGTCACGTGAAGCATGGCTATCTTAACATGTCAAACATTTATCTATCTCTGTAGAAGCAACATTTTCTGCATCAAAGGAGCTTTTAAATAGCTGCAGTTTGTGATTGCCCAGCCAACTAAATGGATCGATACAAGACTAGTTCTTGTTCTTTTGAGAAATAACAGCCCACCCTCTAAGAAAATGAAACGCTCAAAATCATAACAGAAAATCTTCTGCAAATCACAGAACAGTCAGAAGTCACGTGACAGTAGAAACGTTCCAGAAAGACTTTTTTTTTAAGGGCGAAAGACAGAAAAAGATGACTGATAAAATTCTGAATGCTTCAATTTATATATTAGTGAATAGTATTTCTATAATAAACAATGTTTTCTCTTCTCCTTAATGAATAAAATATAATAATTGTAATATTTAAATTCGAGTGCTTCAATAGTGTTTTCAATGTTATATGATTTATGAACGTCTGATGCACATTTTTACATTAAAATATTTACATTAAAATATATATTATGTATTACATCTGTGTTATGTAATAGTGTTATGTACACTGATAATTGTATGGACCTACTAGAATAATTTTAGGCATTGCAACTTCTCATTTCCAATAATCATATTATTAACAATATTTTTTTATGCATACCAAAATGATATTTGTATCTTAAATTTGTGATAGCTTTCACAAGACAGTAATAATTTAATTATAGAACTCAATTGTATTAAGATCTTCTCCAACGGAACCTCGCCATTAAGACCACACTGGTGTGAATATACTCGCCTTAATGGTAAATTGGTCTTAATAGAGAGGTAAAAGTAACCATTGATGCCCCTTATACCCCATGTGACCTGGTGCACACTGATGCATGCTGGGTAGCGCAGCTTTACCGGAGTTTATGTCCAACTCTCCCGAGTCAAATATTATCTCGTAAACGACATCCTTGGGACGTTGTGGTCCGATAGTTCTGGACTATGTTATGAGGTTTCAAGTACAGAGTGTGCAGTGTGCTAGATATTATTCATGTCAATGATTTTATGAAGTTACTTCATACAGACTGATCCAGTTTTATGGGTATATTGCTTTATTATACCAAACGTAGATGTCTATGATCGCAAATGACCACTATCTATCTATATATATCTATCTTTCTATCTATCTATCTATCTATCTATCTATCTATCTATCCATCTGTCCATCTGTCCATCTGTCTATCTATCTATCTATCTTGTTAATATTGCCTGTTTTATGCAAAATAGTCGAAGACCGCTACATAGCTTTATTCTGTGAATCAACACAAATGTGCCTAATAATTACATAACTGCATTTGGTGGGATTACTAATAGAGACGTTTAAAGGAATTGTCACAACGGCAGATTTGTTAATAAAAGACCTTGTGTTATGCACGGCCTGTAATTTGGTTGCCGACAGCATCAAATTCGTAAATTTGTTATCGTTTAATCAACAAAACTGCTGCGGACAGAGCACTCTGGATTTTCTCTGGAAGACAAACTACCCGGGCAATTTTGCCCTCGAAAGTTTTCTCATTAATTTGAATGGAATGATCCGTCCTCGATTGCAAATGAAATGGCCGCTTTGTTTCCAAAATAATTCTCAAATAATCACGTCTCCAATGTTTGTCTCTCGGGGGAGGGGGCGGGGGGAGGGATCGAGTGGTTCTTTTTTTTTTACTTTCAATCCACATGTGAAGTTATTTTCCATGATAAACCCTAATGGCGATCATTTAGTTAAGTCTTTTAATCTATTCCATAACAGACATTGCTTAAATGAGGCAATCATCCACTAGGGGGCCAATAAGTAACGTTGTCATTAATCACCAGGGGGTGTTGCTTTTTCAGTGGCACCATCTGTGGACGACTTTATCTCATAGTTACAATTAACTTCCTGGGATATTAATCAATGTCTGTGCAGACGGCATGAAAAGAGGCGGATTTGTGGAATCCATGTAATTTTCTAGGGTTAGAAAGCAAAAAGATGGAATACAGTAATTATAACGTTGCTAGGCAACAGGGAATTAAGGGAGAGTGTTAAGGTAAAGACAACCCATGTTTTCCTGCACAAGGTTGCTTACTGAATAGATAGATAGATAGAAAGATAGACAGATAGATAGACAGACAGATAGACAGATAGACAGATAGACAGACAGACAGACAGACAGATAGACAGATAGATAGATAGATAGATAGATAGATAGATAGATAGATAGATAGATATATTTATTTGCACTCATAGACATCTATGTTTGGTATAATAGAGCAATATACCCATAACAATTGATCAGTCTGGAGTAACTTCATAAAATCGTTGGTGATATAGTCCAGAACGGTTGGAACAAACTAGTGTCCCAAGGATGCTGTTCAAGATAATATTTGACTCAGAGAGTTGGACATAAACTCCAGTAAAGCGGCGCTACCCAGCATGCATCAGTGTGCATCTGGTCACATGGGGTATAAGGCATATCAGCGAGACTTGAACGAAAGTTCTCGAAGTATTGTGGAATCGTTAACTCTAAATTTGTGTCTTTTAAGAAAAATATAAGATTATCGACATTTGCTATTTCTGTAAAACTTCAAATTTTCCGTTCAGAAATATCACTTATATATCGATTGATAATGTTAGCCTATAAATTTAGCTTATTTCTATATCTCTCAATAGATTTAGCTTAATATGTACAGATTTCAGTAATATCCCGGAAAGGTCACTGAGAAACACTGAGAAAATACCCTGTGACATTATCCTTTTAAAACACAGCTCGACAAAATCCATAGATTTGCCTTTTAGAGTCAGCCAAAACATTTTCTCTATCTTTTCCATAATTCATGATATTCGAACGGTTTTCTTGATCCCTCTGCAACAGTTATAGGGCAAAAGATAAAACCCTCTGATCCAAGAGGGGTGGAATTCAAAAGGGGATCAGTGCCAGGTCATCAAGTTCAAAAACAATCAGCCTTCCTGCTGAATTCTATCCAAGTACAGATCTGCTGCTTGGCTAACACTTCTGCTGGTCAAAGTTTTACAATGAGTTGGTTGGTTGCTGGTTGGTTGGTTGGTTGGTTGGTTGCTTGGTTAAAACATCTACATGCAGATGTATTAGTGGTTGATAAGATCTATCTATCTATCTATTTATATATCTATCTCTCTATCTGTCTGTCTGTCTGTCTGTCTGTCTGTCAGTCTGTTTCTTTTCTTTCTTTCTTTCTTTTTTCTTCTTTCTTTCTTTTCTTTCTTTCTATCTTTTGTCTGCCATTGCTGTCAGTCTGTCTGTCTGTTTCCTACCAACATAAACTCCCCACATTGTTGACCTTGAAGACAAGAGCTCTGTTACCCCAAGGGGGTTCTACAGGGCCCCATTTTAAATCCCCTTGGCTTCAGTCACCCCCTATCGATCAAGTCAGCTTGATCTTTCTGTGCGGTTGTGATCTTATGTCACAAAGACACTTTCCAGTCCGTTTTTTGTGAGATTTTGTTGCCTTGTGGTTGAAGATTTGATTTGAGATATTGGAGAATGCTATAGAATAAGAAAGTGTAAGTGATTTTACAAACATGCTACAGTGGGTCCTTGCCTTAAGTGACTTAAAACCACCTTAATTTAAGAGCACCTCAGTGTTAAGGACTCTAAATTTTAGATGTATTGGACATTCTTTCTTTCTTTCTTTTTAACTTTATTTCTGTCTTTCTTTATTTCTTGTATTATGGCAGTTTCATCGACCATAAATATTAATTTTGTTGGCTTTAAGTGCGTCCGTTTGTTGCGTCACAGCTGGCACTAATTGTTTCATGCCTTGACAGTTATTGCTGGTCTGGGAAAAGTCAGAATAACACTGATCTAATTTGCGTCTTCAATTTTGAAATTTGAAACGTGGATTTCACGGAGAGTATATTCGTTGTTTTAAAAACCTGTTGTTATCCAGTTGTTGAAATGTGGGACATACCACATACAGGATATTGTGGTCTAGTCATTGGGTTCAAAATTACTACAGTCCAGTATCCTATCGTAATACTTTACTACTGCTAAAACTGCTGCTGCTGCTGCTGCTACTACTACTACTACTATTACTACTATTACTACTACTACTACTACTACTACAGCTACTGTTACTACTACTATTACTAATACCACTACTACTACTATACTACTACTAATACTACTACTAATACCACTACTACTACTATACTACTACTACTACTACCACTACTACTACTACTACTATTACTATTACTACTACTACTACTGCTACTGCTACTTCTAAGACTACTACTACTACTACTAATACTAATACTAATACTAATACTATACTACTATCACTACTATTACTACTACTGCTACTACTATTACCACTACTGCTACCACTACTGCTACTACTACTCCCACCACTACTACTACTGCCAGTTTTTTGGCCATCCTACAGCTGATGCTGCTGCTGTTACCATTAATATGGCTACTATTACTGCGACTACTGCTAGTTCCACTTCTAGTACTACTACCAGTGCTGTTACGAAGCTACTAGGCCAACTGTTCCTATGATTATCACACTGCTGCTCTCTTTAATAAATCTAGAATTACTGCCTAAATTCCCTGTCGTCAATCACTCAGTAATGCATCACTTTCTTGTCAAGTTGATACAGATTTTTCTTGTCACAGTTATCTAGTGATCTAGTTGAATGAGGCTATGAAACTGTGATCAAGATTATATGAAGAGATTCAGTGAATTTATGTTATGATCTCAGCATGGGGGGGGGGGGGGGGGGTTATGCTATGGGGTTATGATTTGGTTTATGGAGTGGGGAGGGGGGGGGGCTCCCCACAGTTTGGTTTATGCCTTTGGGGAATAATACCAGTTAATCATGTGAGTCTGTTAGCATGCCGAACATGCAAGCATTGATCAAGAGAACAAAAAATGCTACTAACCGAATGAGATAGCATGATTATACTATCATGCCATGTGCCATTCAATGCTTAATTGCATACGGTGCTTCTAGTGTGCTTAGTTTTCATGAAAAGCATGATCTAATTTTCCCGATGCCATGATAGTTTTCATGATACTCAACATGATACTCTTGTAGAATGCCTGTGCATGATAGAACTAGGGCCACCCATGTAGTTTGTTTATCTGTCTCTGTCTATCTATCTATCTATCTATCTATCTATTCATCTATTTTTCCATCCATCCTTTTTTTTTTCTATCTATCTATCTATCTATGTATGTATCTAAAATCTATCTAAAATCTATCTATCTGTCTGTCTGTCTGTCTATCTATTTATTTATCTATCTATCTATTTATCCATCTAGTTTTCCTTCTATCCATCTATCTATCTATCTATCCATCTATTTATATATCTATCCATCTATCTATCTATATATCTATCCATCTATCTAACTATCTATCTATCTATCCATCTATCTAACTATCTATCTCTATCTATCTATCTTTCTAACTGTCTATCTATCTATCTATCTATCTAACTATGTCCTGCCTTATATATTTCAAGACTCGTGCTTTATCAGGCATCCTTCCATCATTAAGAATGAACCAGTCCAATATACTAAAGAAGTTTTGACTCAATCGAATTTTGTAGTGTTTTGTCGAAACTGTTCTTTCTGCATTGACACAATATATGGGAAAATGCATTTTTGATATCGCTCCAAATGTGTGTGTAAAGTGTGTTTGCTCTGTGGGAAAATTTTCTGATGAATTGGCTGTGAGGCACAATCTGTGATCCAGGAAATCGAATGTTTTCATTCTTGATTGAAGAGATGTGAAGAAATACCATTGTATATCTTGTACAAAGAGAGATTTCCAAATGTCTGTGATGTTCTGGTGTTTACATACTCCTGGAATCATATCCACTGAAGCTACTGGCTCCACTGTACCCGTGGAAAGGGAAATTGATTGTTTACTATCACGTGACACCGATATGACAGCGTCTGTGTGACGTCACAAAGGTCCAGAGGGTGTGTGGTGACGTCACAAAGGCTGTTGGCGACTATAGAGCCCTCTAGTGTGTGCTCGAATCAACGGCGCTTGACATTAAGGTGAAGAAAAACTGACAATGCCCTTTGATGTATTTTGCTTTTTATTTGCATTCTGGACAGACAGACTGCTTTGAAGATAGACAAGCCTGATCACAGAGTCCCTAGAGGGGATTTGATCAGAAGGGAATATCTTGTTCGTCTGCAAAGAGATCGACTAGGCTACCATCTATATAGAACAAACCATACTATCACATCGACTTTTAGTTTTTTTATGGTGAATATTAGAGGTGCCAAAACTCCTCCTTGTCAAATTCAGAATGCTCTTGAAAATGGCCTTTAGAGATGAAATACGGATTGACAGATAGACTTAAAGCTTCAAGTGATGAACTCCTTACATCTATTCTATGCTATTCTATTCTATTCTATGCTATTCTATTATATACTAGTGCATCTTACGGAATATTTCATAACAATCCACATACTAGTTAACCTTTATGAACTGTATATAAGCCTACTGCCATATTGCTCTGATGTTTCCCTATTCCATATGTCCCTTTTTCCCATCTTTTTATTTCCATTTTTATCTTTTCCCCCCATTTTTATCTTTTTTTATCTATCCCTTTTTACTGCCAAAAATGACGGTCAGTCGACATGGGTTGGCCATTTTAGCCAACAAGAGAGTTCAAAAAGGTCACAAAGAACCTTGGTAAACTACTTTCAGGGACATTAAAACGTTAGTGACCATGTGTGCTTCAAATGTTATGGGCAGACAGACAGTCAGACAGAAAGACTACATACCAGACAGAAAAATAGAGGAACGGCAAAATAGACAGTGTGATAGTGTGATAGACTGACAGCCAGACACTAAGAGAGCTTGCTAGAAAGCTAGACAAAACAGCTAGTTTAAAACAGGCAGAGAGTATCTGTCCTATCTATCTATCTATTTATCTGTCTATCTGTCCATCTGTCTATCTGTCTATCTATCTATGTATATATCTATCTATGTATCAATCTATCTATTAACTATCTACCTATCTCTCTATCTCTCTATCTATCTCTATCTATCTAACTATCCATCTATCTATCTATATATTATCTATCTCTATATATCTGTCTATCTGTCTATCTATCCATCTATCCATCTATCTATATATCTATCTATTTATCTATCTATTTATATGTACAGTTGCGGTTAATATATTACGCTATATTGTATTCGCATTGTGTTATTTGTCAGACCTGTTGAAATTCGAGACATGTAGGTCATTTTTGTAACGTTCGTAACCAATTCTATTCTATTCTATTCTATTCTATTCTAACAGAGATTCCGAATGATCTTAGAAATGTAAAACAGTTCAGAGTTAGGTCCAAGTAGGGCTTTAGAACTAGGTCTATCAACCAAAAACACCGAAGTGTTGAGTTGAGGGCTGGCAGTTCATGCTCCATTAAACAAGCGACGCCTCAGCTTTGACAAGGGGGTTCCCCTATGTCTCACCACATACAGCATTTCAACCGACTGTTCTGCAGAATAACACTTTACTGACCGAGAGCAGTCGCTGCAGATTAGCTCAGTCGCCATTGTGATTGTGCAGTATTGTGAAAGAGGGAGAGGGAGGGAAGGGGCAGAGGAAGAGGGAGAGGGAGAGGTAGAGGGAGAGGTAGAGGGAGAGGTAGAGGGAGAGGGAGAGGGAGGGGGGGAGGGAGGGAGAGAGGGAGAGGGAGAGGGGGTGGTTAAAGAGCAATTAGCAAACAAGTGATTAATATATAAGTAAGATTACGCAAGAAACGAGCTTCCCTTAAGAGCAAAACAACATCCCCTTAAATGTCTGTTTTGGGCTAAACTTCAGTTAAATATATGGATTTCTAGGATTTTTAGAAATTTTGATGAAGATAGATTGGAATATTGTTCAGATAGAGTGAGACAGACTGGATAGATAGATAGATAGATAGATAGATAGATAGATAGATAGATATTACAATTGGACAGATAGATGATAGAGAGATGGACAGATAGAAGATAGACAGATTGACAAATAGATAGATAGATAGATAGATAAGATATTACAATTGGATAGATAGATAATAAAGAGATGGACAGATAGATAGACAGATAGGTGACTGACTGACTGACTGACTGACTGACTGACTGGCTGACTCACTCACTCACTCACTCACTCACTCACTCACTCACTCACTCACTCACTCACTTACTCACTCACTCACTCACTCACTCACTCACTCACTCACTGTTTCTTTAATTCCCTTGGTGTATCATAATTGGATATTGTATAAATGGACTATTCTTTTGTTATAGCCAATACAATTCTCATTTATAATTTTTTTAATAAACTTTTCTCAATGGCAATTATAAGTTATTGTGAAAAGTTTAACAAGCAAGAAAGTTAATCTTATGATTAAAATTACGTAACTCATATTTACCCCCTTAAAGAAACCTGACAGGTGCGTTTAATTGACTCGAGAATTCTAGAAAATCAAAAAAGTTTCGTTCGCTAACTTCATGACAAAGAACTTCAAGCCGGTCTTTCAATTGACTTCTAATAAAGTTGCACTTAACACCTGGAGTCATAACAAAGCACTTTTGACAACGAGGCACTCTTATGAAGCGCAATTTCTAGCTAGCCAAGAAATCATTAAGTGCATATTCTGAGTCATGTGCGCTTTTGTGAGATTTTCTTCTTCTTCAGAGTGCACCGGCTAATGGAAAGAAGCAATCAGACAATCGCTCCATACAGAAAGCTAAAAAGCCAGCTGGATTTAAAGTGGCTACCAAAAATCACAGAACTTTAAAGTTGGTGTCCTGGTTTTGGCATATGATGTGGAGTATTTTACTTTTTGCTTTAAGTTGTATTTATTTATTTTTGTTTGCTTATTTTTTAGTCATATTTGCCCAAACCTCTAAGCCAGAGTCATTATTTAAAAATCCTTTTTTTTTTCTTTTTTTTTGGTACTTTTTTTATCAAAATGTTTTCTCTTAAATATGTTTTAATATATATCTTCAATTCGTTAGGTACTTATGTGTATTCCCTAACCCATGAATTGAAAGTTGCGAAATTCTTGTTAATTTGTGATAATAATAATTTATAGCTCTAATCTTGTACACATATATTTATATTTGCTATTTCTCAATAAAAATACGACTAAAATCATAAAAAATTAAAACATATGCTATTCATGAATTATGAAACTTTGAAATGAAAACAAACAACATTTAAAGCAATACAATACCTTTACATCTAAATCATCATTTTCAGACATCTTCCTTAACAAACTTTACGAACAAAAGACCCTTTTTTACCCCCACGCTTCCGTCACATTGCAAGGTTTTTTTGTTTTAACCCCACTCAATCCAGCCCCCCCCCCTCATTGCGTAATGTCAATTGAAATCAGGTGTCAAAATGTAATAACGCCATGTGTCGCTGACACCTGATCTCCTGTTAAAAAAATGATTTTCAGGTGCGAAATTCTCTAATGCCATTGAAAAGGGACAGATGGAGAATGAATGAATGAATGAATGAATGGTAAAAGGAAAGTAAGAATGAGTGAATCAATGCATAAACAAAAGTAGAATAGTAGAAAGAAAGATAAAAAGGAAGAAAAAAAGAAGGAAAGAAAGAAGAAGAGGGAATGAATGAAAGTAGGGAAGGAAAGTAGTAAAATAACTAAAGAAAAACAAATAACGAAGAAAGAAAGAATGCAGGAAAGAAGAAAAATATATAAATAAAGAAGAGAGTACGAAAGAAAGCAGGAACGAAAGAAAGAAGACAGCAATAAAGAAATAGAGAGACAGAAAGAAAGAAAGAAAGAAAGAAAGAAAGAAAGCAAGAAAGCAAGAAAGCAAGAAAGCAATAAAGAAAGAAAGCAATAAAGAAAGAAAGCAATAAAGAAAGAAAGAAAGAAAGAAAGAAAGAAAGAAAGCAATAAAGAAAGAAAGCAATAAAGAAAGAAAGAAAGAAAGCAATAAAGAAAGAAAGCAATAAAGAAAGAAAGAAAACAATAAAGAAAGAAAACAATAAAGAAAGAAAGCAATAAAGAAAGAAAGCAATAAAGAAAGAAAGCAATAAAGAAAGCAAGAAAACAAGAAAGCAAGAAAACAATAAAGAAAGAAAGCAATAAAGAAAGAAAGCAATAAAGAAAGAAAGCAAGAAAGCAAGAAAGCAAGAAAGAAAGAAAGCAATAAAGAAAGAAAGCAATAAAGAAAGAAAGCAATAAAGAAAGAAAGCAATAAAGAAAGCAATAAAGAAAGAAAGCAATAAAGAAAGAAAGCAATAAAGAAAGAAAGCAATAAAGAAAGAAAGAAAGAAAGCAATAAAGAAAGATAAAGAAAGAAAGAAAGAGAAAGAAAGAAAGAAAGGGGCATATCAAGCAAAGAGAAAATATTCCATGACATCCATAATCTCATACGAGTCACTATAACTGAACATTCTGACCAAAAAAAAAAAAAAGATCATAACAAATCTGTTTTTAGGCTAAAAAGGCAGTTGTCACTTTAAAACACTATATTTCAGCTGCGTTGCACCTAGTAATCCCTAGTTTCACAGTTAGACGTCCCAGCTACAAATTTAGCTTTTTTCAGATCTGTTGTAATGGTCCCCTTGAGATACAGAGGGCCCAGGCTCCTAGCCCTGTGATTAATCAAAGAATTGTCGCCGTTTCTCGCAAATAAATTTCCTTATTTCTTCATTTTCTACCCACGTCACGAGCGTAACGAGCAACGTCACCATTGGGCGTCATGCAGATGAGACGCAGCGTTATGCAAATGAGACAGCGTCATGCAAATGAGCGCGTTGCGGCATGCAAATGACCCCATTCCAGCAGATCCTGTCTTGAATTGGATCCGAGCGCTCAGCAATGAAAGACAAAAAAAAAAAAATAAAAAATAAAAAAAATGACAAAGTTGCTCCAAAGTGAAATTGTAAGGTACAAAGTCGTAAACAATTCTTTTATCTCAGTACAATGACTTTGTACCTAGTGTTTTGTATTTTTTTCTTTCTTTATAAAAAGTTTGAAAAACTAATTGTTTATAATACTTTAAAAAAAAGTACTTTAAGAAAACAAGTGTTTTGGTCCTTTATGCTGACTGACTGGCTGGCTGACTGACTGTCTGGCTGGCTGGCTGACTGACTGGCAGGCTGACTGGTTGGTTGGTTGTTTCAAAAATACAGAATTTCTCACTATTAAGACAGCTCGAAATTAAATAAATTTTTGTCCCAGTTATATTCTTGTCATTGCATTTTACCTCTCTATTAAGACCACCTCACCAATAAGACCAGAATATTTCGCACCAAGGGTGGTCTTAATGGCGAGGTTCCATAATATATTAAACCCTGGAAAGTTATTGCACTTGAAAATTCAAACGCACATGAAAAAAAAACAACTTTTCTTTAATAGCTTCATTTGCAAATTCTAATAGGAAACTATTTTCTTTTGTTGTCGATTGCTTTCGCTAACAATTGTTCTATGAATGGTAACAACGTCATTATTGTGATGTCATCAATGTCTGTCAGGAACAATGGGCCAACTTTTTCTAGAAGTTTGAACATGATTGTCAAACATTTAATGCATTAAGATCGTGAGCTTAATACCAATATGAGGAGAGACTAACATTTAGACAAAAACAACCATATTTTGTTAGAGAAAGATAGAATGTTTTATAAAATAATAAATCGGTAAACAAAGACAAAAATATTGATATAGACGTGTATATTGATATAGTATTTAAAAAAATATTACTACATTTAGAAAATAAACGATGATATTTACTTAAATCACAACTTTTCAACATATCATATCTAATAATAATACATTTTTTATTACATCATAACCTAATCAATAAGACAATTCTTGTTAATGGTGAGGTAATCTTAATTGCATTATATTATTATAACTGGTCTAAATAGTGAGGGGTCCTAATAGTGAGGTGGTACTATTAGATAAGTGGATTTAACAGATGGTCTTAATGGTGAGGTGGTCTTAATAGTAAGATGTTCTTTATAGTGAGTTGGCCCTAATAGTGAAGTGGTCTTAATAGAGATGTGGTCTTAATAGAGATGTGGTCTTAATAGTGAGGTGGTCTTAATAATGAGGTGATCTTAATAGTGAGGTGGTCTTAACAGTGACATGGTCTTGATAGTGAGGCAGTCTTTGAATTAATAATTATTACAAATATAAATAAACATTTCTCTTGAACACTATAGACAGCAGTCGCTAGACATACAACCCAGCCATCCTAGCTGCTGGTCATTAGCATTGGAATTCCATAGAGTGACCAGTGGTCAGTTTGTGGCATCATCATGGTCAGCTAAGCCCCTGCAAGGTTGCAATCACTGCCAGCACTTCATTGATAAACCCATCGGCCTCTAATTTATGACCTACTCCCCACAGGCCTACATACATATGGCCTTATAAAAGCCCATTTGATTTAGTACGGTCTGGCTTCCACGGTCAAGCTGGCATTAGCCAAGCCAACTTTTATTTATAGGCAACAATAGAGTTTTCTTTTTTGTACTTTTCATACTTTATTTTTGTTTTTGCACGTTGCTTAGTGTCAAAAATGGTTTGTACAGAAAGTTTATTTGGTAGTTGCTTGATAGAGGGGAGACAGGTGGCATTTAATTTGAAAATAGGTCATACACATACAGTGCAGTCTCGCCATAAAAACTACCACTCTATAAAGACTACTTCAATATTAAGACCATATTTTTAGTCCCTTCTATAAAGACCGCCTCACCATTAAAATCAGCATGTTGGACAAAAAGACGAAACTGGTCTTAGACTTCTTTCCTTCTTTCCTTCCTTCCCTATATCCCTCTTCCTTCCTTCCTTCCTTCCTTCCTTCCTTCCTTCCTTCCTTCCTTCCTTCCTTCCTTCCTTCCTTCCTTCCTTCCTTCCTTCCTTCCTTCCTTCCTTCCTTCCTTCCTTCCTTCCTTCCTTCCTTCCTTCCTTCCCTATATCTCTCTTCCTTCTGTCCTTCCTTTATCTTCCTTCCTTCATCTCTTTATCTTCCTTCCTTTGTTCCTTTATCTCTCTTCCTTCCTTCCTTTATCTCTTTATATTCTTTCTTTCCTTCTTCCTTCCTTTCTTCCTTCCTTCCTTCCTTCATTAGGCCTTAATATCGAGGTGGTTTTAAATCTGTATCATATTTTAATTGTAATCTGAGACCCAGCGCAGTGTTCTTAATATCGATTTGGGCTTAATATTAGGTGGTCATAATTTCAAGGTAAACCTGTATTTATTTATTACACGTACAATGCAAAGTTTATCACAATTTGCAAGATTCTCGAGCCGGTGTGATCAACTGGGAACAGTCTAGCATTCCCAAAATTACCAGCTTTTGCAGGGAATAATCAAATCACCATGGAAACTCGTGTGTCTGCCTAATACTAACTCCCCTAGATTAAAGAAATCCTTGAAATTTGGGAGATGGAAAATTAGGTTCATTACATTTGTCTTTGGTGTCTTAACAACTCTGCTTTTGTCTTTGCCCATTTGATTAAAGCACGACCATTAATCTTGAGTGTAAAAACGTCGAGAAAACGTCAATAAAACGTTTGACAGGCAAGGTTTTAATCTCAGGGATTTATTTCATTCAGTGTCTGCGAAACATAAAATCCCCAGGAAAATCTCTGCCACCGATTGCGGGCCAAAGCTTCCCTTGTGAAATATGGCGGCCAAAAATGTGCCCCACCCCTTTAAATCCTCATGATTGGTCCGACCTTGAAAATTTGCAAGACGGTCGTCTTAATACTGGTTTATGATAAAAGGGTAAAAAGTATCAAAAGAGGGGGGGGGGGGTTTAAAGTAAAGGTGATAAAAATGCTGAAGGTCAAGGGCAGATTCTATTACAAAGAAGGGTAAAGGGGTGAAGGGCAAATTATGATGTAATATGGGGTGATAAAGATGTATTAAGGTTTTCTGTAGAAAGATCATTTTACAAATCAGTGTTTCAGTATTTCACAGTGTAACCTTGCCTCTAAGATAGATAGGTAGATAGATAGATGGATAGATAGATGGATGGATGGATGGATGGATGGATGGACGGATAGATGGATGGATGGATAGATGGATAGATGGATGGATGGATAGATAGATAGATAGATAGATAGATAGATAGATGGATAGATAGATGGATGGATGGATGGATGGATGGACGGATAGATGGATGGATGGATAGATGGATAGATGGATAGATAGATAGATAGATAGATAGATAGATGGATAGATAGATAGATGGATGGATGGATGGATGGATGGACGGATGGATGGATGGATGGATGGATGGATGGATGGACGGATAGATGGATGGATGGATAGATGGATAGATAGATAGATAGATAGATAGATAGATAGATTGACTGATTGACGGATTGACGGATTGACTGATTACCAGATGATTGATTCATTGATTAATTGACTGATTGACAGATACAAAGAAACTGTCTTCTCTGAAAATTGCAGGTAAACATGTTAAATGAAAGAGATAGCATGTTTTACATGATTTTATTCTAAATTCCAACATATGAACCTGTGGGTCTGGTTTTTGCAGACACCGTTGCATGCTGATATCATGATTGTTGCCTGGAGCACATTGTGAGTCAGCCATCTATGTACATTGAACGAATTCAATTTGTGAGGTCTTTATTAGTGCACAGGGGCCAATGGCTTGGAGCACAGATTGCCTGAAAACACACTTTCAATTGCTGCTATATTGTCATTAATTGCAATTGACATTTAAGACTTTATGTCATCTTCATGTGCAATTGCATGTGCAATGAGTATTATATTACTTGGGCATTGTTTGATCTATCAATCTTTCTGTCTATCTGTCTATCTATCTATCTATCTATCTATCTATCTATAGATCTATCTACCTATAGATCTATCTATCTATCTATCCAAGTATAGAATATAATAGAATAGAATAGAGTAAAACAGAATAGTAATATCTATCATCTATCTAATCTATCTATCTATCTATCTATCTATCTATCTACTACCTTAGTGGCAACTTGTAATTAGTGCTTCGTTTAACACCAGGTGGCAGCAGGTTACATGCGCTCTCCACTGCTTGAGGACGAAAAATCACTTCCGGTTTGCATTCAAAATGGCGATAATGGCACTAGAGCATCATGGGAAGGACTCATAACTCCCCTAACAAGAGTATTCGAGTCACATGCATCACTTCCAGCAATAAAAATTGTTGCTTTAGACTCGTTACCTAGCAACTAAAAAATGCTGTCATTTTCCAGAATTCCCTAGATTATGAGATCGACAACACCCAGTGATTCTCGGAAAATCTGCTGTACTTGTGATTTGCATCCGATGATTCTCATCTCAACATGACAATGTCTGCATGGGTGCATGTTTTTCATGCTGAAGCATTTTGTCATGTCAGCATATCATTTTTTTTGTCATCCATATTTTAGTGTTAATAATTCATAGCGAGAAAGGAACTGATTTCGCTTTAAGGTCACCTCACTATTAAGACCAAGGCAATAACTTGAATACTGTTTGATTAAAAAACGTTGTGGTCTTAATAATGAGGTTGTCTTAATAGTGAGATGGTCTTTATAGTGAGGTGGTCTTAATATTGAAGTGGTCATAATAGTGAGGTGGTCTTATAGTGAGGTGGTCTTAATAGTGTGATGGTCTTTATAGTCAGGTGGGCTTAATAGCGAAGTGTTGTAACAGTGAGGTGGCCTTAATGGTGAGGAGGTCTTAATTGTGAGGTAGCATTAATAGTGAGGTAGCCTTAATAGTGAGGTGATCTTAATGTTGATATGGCCTTTAGTTCGTTACACCTCAAAACTTGTGTGGCATGTTGCTGGCAAAAATATCTGTGCAATTCTGTATGAATGCATTTCTCCAGGAGCCTTGCTGCACATACCAGGTACCTCCCTCATTGATGAAAGATGCGCTGAAGCAGGGGATGCAGATTGATTGAATTGAGCATCTTGATGAATCGGGATGCTGGGGTTTGGGAAACTGCATCAGCTGATGAATCTGTGATCATCGGGACGTTTGTAGGGTACCTAATCAGAATGGGGTAAAATCATCGCTCGTTCCAAATTCCCTTTACCCTAATTCTCAGCACCCCCTGTCACCCCCTACCCTCGTAATTAGGTCATATTATCACCTCCCGGAATGCACTGCGCCATCCCATGAATCCCATGATGCATTGCAGCGATTGTGTTAGCAGGGACAAAGGGGCACAGTGATTGTCTACGGATCAGGGTCTGGTTGATATCTATCTGACAATTCTGACATATGGATATCTGTATAAGTTGATGATACCTAATTGTAAAACCTCGCCATATCTAAAAAGGCTTGTATACTGCAAAATCTTTGCCTCAATAGTGAGGTGGTCTTAATGGTGAGGTAAAATACAATGGTAAGAATATAATGATTCTAATAATTAATGTGGTCTTAATAGTGTGATGGTCTTTAAAGGTTAAACTGTCTATCTATCTATCTATCTATCTATCTTATGTGCGGCACTCTATTTGAACTATTGAACAGTATTTATCTAATGTGTTGAAAGTGTATACACGAAGGACACATTGAACATTTTTGTATTATACTTTATTTGAATTATTTTTTTTTTGCATTAAGATGAAAATAAGTTTTACAGTAAGGGTGGTCTTAATGACGAGGTGGTCTTAATAGTGAGATGGTCTTAGTAGTGAGGTGGTCTTAACAGTTAGGTGGTCTTAACAGTTAGGTGATCTTAATAGTGAGGTGGTCTTAATAGTGAGGTAGTCTTTATATTGAGGTGGTCTTAATATTGAGGTGGTCTTTATATTGAGGTGATCTTAATAGTGAGGTGGTCTTAATAGTGAGGTAGTCTTTATATTGAGGTGGTCTTAATAGTGAAATGGTCTTAATAGTGAGGTGTTCTTAATAGTGAGGTGCTCTTAAGGCTTGGTATACTGTACATTTCATTTAAATAGCTGGCTGGCTAGACGCACTTCATTCTCTCTCAAAAGTGCCTTGGCTTTGGGAGAAATCTTTGGTTTGAATCTACACCAGGCACATTTCTGAAACATCAAAAGATTCCTGTGCATTGAAGGAAATCCCTACATAGCACAAATCTGGAAACAATCTTTTTGTAGATTCCTACAGAGAAACTCAAACCTAATACAATTGTACTTGTATATTAAGACAACTGTCAATATTTTTGTCATAACAGCGATGTGGTCTTAGTAGGTCATAATACAGCGCCCAAAATAAACTTTTAATGCATTAAATGGCAGTGGCTTACTATAAAGTGAGGTAGTCTTAATAGTGAGGTGGTCTTTAAAAGAGTTTCACTGTACATAGAGATAAAAACAAAGCTGGTTCAGTAAAAAGGATAAAATTGTCAAGCAGTGTAGCCAACTTCTATCATCCCTTATCCAACTTAAATCTAACTTCAGAAGCTTTCGATCCTTTTGAATATCACTTTACAACTTTAGAGCTTATCGCCAACTCCAAATTTTAGCATATTGGAGAATATTACTCCTAATATGCACAGCTTTTATTTATGAATCCTTTAGATTTGTAGCACTTATACTTCCCTAAAATAACCTCAAAGAAGCTAAAATTGTTATGCATAAAGTTTTTGGAATAGTTTCTGAAATATAGTGTGATAAAAGATTTTAAGTTCATTATATTTGATGCATAATATAGATATCTAACTTATTAATATATGAATATAGGACTGTGCAAACGTTATCTTGGCAGATAAACGATTTAGAGGATAGGTATAAAAGATGTGTAGAAATTGTTGAATATTTATAAGTTTTATGACATGAATGTTGTGCCATATCTCAGAGATGAAAGTTAAATCTGGAATGGATTTATTTCTTTTGCATTCTCTGCAAGGATTTGTCATTTTGTGAATTTTAGAATAGTACATCCCTCTAAGGCAAGTACTCACGATGGGTTGATTTACGAGAGAGTTGGGAGTCCACACCATGTTGCAAATTTTCTACACATTTACCTCATGGGTGGGATCTTTCACTTACCCCAGCATAGACACTGAGTTAAGATTAGCACAGTACAGCCCTTTAACTTCTAAGGCAAGTACTTGCAGTAAGGGTATACTGATGAGATAAGAGAGGGTGGGAATGCCCACTATGCTACACAATATCATTTACCCCATGGATGGGGTCTATCACCTGCCTAAGCATAGACTCATACCTATTTGGACAATTCTGTTTCGATTCACAAATAGTGCATGGAACAGTAGAGAAATAAGGTTATCGCGGAATGCTAGTACTCGTAGAAATGAAACATGAGCCGCGAAATGAAACAGGAATTATGAGGTGGAACTCAAGAAAAAATGGCGGTGGAGCGATTCATTTGTGTGTGTGTTTCGTGCAGTTCGTAACGAAGTGCTCCGCAGAGAGCCTTGTTCCCATAATGCTGTTAGCCTGACACAGGGAGCGCCCGGAGTAACCTGATCAGAGTTGGAAATTGGTGAGGAAACCCGGATTAAGAGGACACAGCGGTGAGCCGGAGTGATCCGGAGCAATCCGATGCAGACCGGAGTGATCCGAAGAGGGCCCGAAAGTGCCCGAGACGACACGAATGAGAGACGCGAGGTGTGGCCCTTTCATTCCGCGACAAATTGAATTAAAGGCAAAGTGAGCTGTTTGCCCATTCTAACTTAGGATTAGGATTGTCTGCGGCAAAGCCCGGTGATTGTCGCTAGGGATTCCCTGGTTTCGCTTTTGTCACACGTTCCTGATTGCAGACCGATGCTGCGCTGGCAGTCCCCGCTCGGTCCCTTAGAATGCGCAAAGGCCAACTCAAGACCTCTTCACTATTAAAACCATCTTACTTATCAGTTCTCTTTACTTTTAAGACAACCAACACATCAATAGAATTACCTCACTATTAAGTATTCAGACCCTACCTCACTATTAAGACCTTCTTACCATTAAGATGAACTCATTATTGAGACCAACTCACAACTAAGACCACCTCACTATTAAGACCACTTCACTATTAGGACCACCTCACTATTAAAACCACCTCACCATTGAGACCACCTCACAATTAAGACCACTTCACTATTAAAACCACCTCACCATTGAGACCATTAAATCTTGTACCAACGATAGTCATAAGGGTGAGGTGACACTGTAGTTGTCTCATACACCCCTCTGAGGTCACGTGATCACACATGTGCTGCCACCTAGGGGCTGGTGGTATTGAGCCACTACTTTTATACTTCGTCACGTCTCGTAATGAGTAGCTTTCTATAGTGTATTTAGACTCCTTACCGCCATTATGCAGTTACAGGAATATAGTTTACAGCGTTACTTCGCCATTGAGACCACCCTTGGTGCAAATTTGCTGGTTTTAATGGCGTGGTGGTCGTAATACTGAGGTAATATATACAATGTTCAGAATACAGTAGGGTGCACAAGTGGGTGGTCTTAATGTTGAGGTTCCATTGTACCTCACTATTTGGAATTTAAGACCACCTTACTATTAAGACAACCTCATTATCAAGGAAAGCTTACTTTCAAGACTGCCTCACTGTTATGACCACCTCACTATTACGATCACCTCACTATTAGGATCACCTCACTATCAAGACCACCTCACTATTAAGATCACCTAACTATAAAGACCACCTCACTATAAAGACCACCTCACTATTAAGACCCCATCACTATAAAGACCACCTCACTAATCTACGAAACAAAGGCTTTAAAAAAATAAAAAATTTAGGTAAAACGGCTAAAAAAAGCCCAAAAAAAATAAAATTCTACCGACATACCACGTATAACACAGAATGTCAACATGTTGAACGAACACATTATATTTCATACAAAATTCAGTTCCTTGAGCTCTATACTTTGCTCAGTCCCATCTTGTAAACAACTTCATCACGAAGCTGCAACACAGTAGCTTATGAGCTTAGGGCTAGTTTGTTTACATTCTTTGGATATACTAAACAGCACAGCATTGAAACTCCACTGTACGGCCACAGCAGTTTTGCCACTGAATATTTATTTCCCATCAAGTAATTATCTAACATTATGAATTATTCATAATTAACCATTGAAACTAAGACTAGCTCAATACGTTGTATTTGATCAGGTAAATTTTGCACCAAGGATGGTCTTGATAGTGAGGTGGTCTTGATAGTGAGGTGGTCTTGATAGTGAGGTGGTCTTAATAGTGAGGTGAGGTGGTCTTAATAGTGAGGTGGTCTTAGTAGTGGAGTGGTCTTAATAGTGAGGTGATCTTAATAGTGGAGTGGTCATAAGAATGAGGAGGTCTTTATAGTGAGGTGGTCTTTATAGTGAGGTGATCTTAATAGTGAGGTGTTCTTATCAGCGAGGTAGTATTACATTTATACATAAAATAATAAAAGTAAGTTCTTATATTACATATAGCCATCCGCATAACAGTAAAAGGCTTACAAAGCTTGGACCATTCGGTTTTAGCAGACTTTTTGTTGCAGAAACAAGTTAAATTGGTGCTACAATCTAGGGTTAAGAGATTACAATATTTCAGCAATGTTTCCATGCCTACCTAGCTAATTCAAGTTTGTCAGGCGAATGTTTAACTCCCTTGGGCAAAGGTTGCTTTGGCTCACACAAAATACACATTATCTTTAGATATTTATGTTCATTGTTTTCTGCAGTGCAATGTATCATAGTTTGGGCATTAAACTAGCTTACTGGTCCCGTTATTAAATCAGTAGTGATAAATTGCTTTTGATTCATTTTGTGTGTAAATAGCAATGGATTGTCCATAGGTTGTGTTTGAACAGCATGAAATCTTGTCATCAGTAATTCTGCTGTTCTGAAATTATGATGACAATAATAGGCCTATGAGCAAAGCTATTTCAAAATCAACTGATTTTATATCAATTTCATCCAGAGAGTATGTGTATTTATTTATTTTGACTGCCTATATTTCTGTACTTATTTCTTTATTATCTATGTATACATTTTGTCCCTACCCCTTTATATTTGTCTCTACCTAATAGACACATTTAATCTCTACCATTATATATGTCCCTCTGTATTTTGTCCCTATACCTCTGTATTTTGTCCCTATACCTCTGTATTGTGTCCCTATACCTCTGTATTGTGTCCCTATACCTCTGTATTTTGTCCCTATACCTCTGTATTGTGTCCCTATACCTCTGTATTTTGTCCCTATACCTCTGTATTTTGTCCCTGTAGCATTCCTTGTATTATGTCTCTATCTCTCAATGTTAATGTTGGTCTCTGTCCCCCTGTATTTGTCTCTACCTCCTGTATTTTCATCTATCCTCTATATGTTGTCTCTATCCATCTGATTTTTGTCTGTACCTATCTGTATATTGTTTCTGTCTATATTATCATCCGATCATATCACAATGCTGCACTGTCTCTGTCCTTGCATTTTGTCTCTATCCCTCTGTATTTTGTCTATATCTGCTCTGTGACTAGTCCCTATCCCTCTATATTTTGTCGCTATCCCTCTGTATTTTGTCTCTACCTATATGTATTTCTGTCTATACCTGCTCTGTGTTTAGTCCCTATCCCCCTATATTTTGTCTCTATCCCCCTATATTTTGTCTGTACCTATCTGTATTTCTGTCTATATCTGCTTTGTGTCTAGTCCCTATCCCTCTGTATTCTGTCTGTATACCCCCTTTCAGAATGTCGGTGTGTCTCTACATATATACATTGTGTCTATATTCCTCTGTACTTTGTCTCTATCTTTCTCTCTGTATTTTATCCTATACCTCCGTTGTTGTTGTTGTTTTTTTTTGGCTATTTTCACTCCGATTGCCCCGGTCCTAATGAAGCATGCCTTGTTTACTCATGCCCTTGCACAGAATTTTCCAGTTCCTGCGAAATCTCGCATTGCACGTCACTTGCTCTTCTCGTGCGTTCCACATGTCGCGTGATTTCCTCAGGGGCATTTCCATCGCAATTTTTTTCTCCCATTTTTCTTGTTTTTGTTCATATCCCCAAATTTGTGTGCGATAAAATATACCGCAAGATGGTCTGTTGTGCAGTGTACACGTGGAGTATGGTTTTGTCGTGTTTCTTAGTTTTTCTGATATTTTTGGGGTTTGCGTTTCTATATTTTCGTGGGGTTTTTTTGTCGATATTTTGTAACACAGTGAACTCTCTGAGACCACCATGTTTTAAGATAACCTTGATTTTAAGAATAATTCTTTTGGTGGTAAAACTGTCATTTAAATAATTATTGAAAGTTTAGTTACCGTATATGTAAAGAACATTTCATTCTCATATTTAACATTTCATGTTATTGTAGGCTCAGTGGTAGCGCGCTCTGGGCTTCCAACCACTGGGTCCCGGGTTCAATTCCCGGTCGAACCTAAGTCGGATGGCTGTTTCATCCTTCGTCTCATTGCCATGGTCTCTGCCTGTCCTAATTAGCCCAACAGGTGCAAAAATACAGGGCGTAAAACCCTAATCCACCACCACCATTGTAGACCTACCCAGTATCAATTTATTTTAGCATACTTAAACGTTTTTTTTCTTTATACTTTAATCCTAAAGATATTCTTTTAAATTTGCAGGGGTTTTTGTTTTACATATTTTCTTCAGATAACATTTATCTGTAAATTTATAAGCTCACCTGTGTGTAAAATAATTTTTCATTGTATTTTGCGAAATTTTTTTTGCGGTAGTCTAAATTTCTCATAACTATATGTTACGATGTTTCTGCAGTACTTTTGGCTTTTATATTTTCTTGGAATGTTTAAATCATGTAATTTCGCGTGACCTACTTCCGAGGTTGCCATTAAGTTTTGTTAATGCATTTTTTTAAGGAGAAACTCGTTCGTGATAACAATTTAGTCCTAGGCTGCAAAAAGAAAAAGAAAAAAAAAACACTTTTAACTGTAGGTAGTTTTACCTGTAAAAGTATTTTAGTGGCAAGATTACATGAAATTTATTTACTTTCAAAATAACAGTAAATATAATTTGTGTCTATTAATAAAAAAAATGTCATGACAAATTTTTAAATGTGTTAAATTGGCTGTTATCACATGTTGAGATGGTCTTAATAGCGAGAACCTATTTATCCATCAATTTATCTATCTATTTATCCATCTATCTATCTATCTACCTATCTACCTATCTATCTATCTATCTATCTATCTATCTATACATCTGTCTATTTATCCATCTATCTATCTCTCTACCTATCTATCTATCTATCTATACATCTGTCTATTTATCTATCTATCTAACTAACTATATATCTATCTATCCATCCATCTAACTATCTAATACCTTTTTTGGTACTGAATTGTCTATTTTCCCCACAAAACTCCTTATCATCACTCAAATTAATGTCAGTAGACAGGTAAATATTTTTGGCCTTGGATTTTAATTGAGGGCTGCAAAGAAAGATAAGAGTCATTTAAGGCCTCCTTCAGTCGACAGGCAGTCTCTATAAGTCTCTGTGAGACGAGGACAAGTGTTTAAGTGTCTGCAGAATTAGTCATTATGGCCAAAACTAATTTTGGTGCACAACTGTATCAAACTCCTATACAGAATGGATGGATTTAATTTTGGTTTCCAAATGGTTAAGGCATTTCAGCTAATAGAGTCTTTTCACTGAACAGCCCTGAATTCAGCAGGACATAAGTCTTTCCTCTCCTCTTATTACTCATTTTGCTTTTCAGACACAGTAGGTAATAAATAACTGATTCAATAGATATAACTTTCTCAGAAAAATAACAAACATCAACTAAATGATAAGGTGTCAAATATACATTAAAATGAACTAAAAATACTGCTGCTTGGATGCACTTTGCTTCAGCCAATCACAGCCAAGGGCGGGAACTTTTTCAGCCAAAAGAATTGCAGTAGTCTGTTTTAGCCACCTGGTGGAAACACAGAGAACCCTCCGTGAAAATTCACTATTCCACATTGGTCAACTCTTCTGAAGGTCCTTGTTTGATTTCTGTCTTGGGAACTCTTCTTGAGCTACATCCCTGCTGGCTTCCGACCGCTGGGTCCCGGGTTCGATTCCCGGTCGAGCCTATGTTGGATGGCTGTTTCATCCTTCATCTCATTGCCATGGTCCCTGCCTGTCCTAATTAGCCCAACTGGTGCAGAAATACAGGACGTAAAGCCCTAATCACACACATACACACATACATCACAGCTGGTTGTCGATTGCATTAGATGTTTAATGGGAGGTGCCTTGCACTCAGTATCTATGCTGACATTGCTTAGGCAAGTGAAAGACTCCACCCATGGGGTATATGTGTAACATGGAGTGACCTCCAAGCCTTGTTATTCTCATCATTACGTATGCCAGCAGCTGGACATATAAGCTGACTAACCTTCGGACCCGGTTAAAGAGTGACAGAAACATATCGACCTGTCGAGGTAAAAAAAAAGACCAATACATGTATTTACATATTTCGATGTAATCGTGTCAGTCCATATTCACCGATTCCATGTCTTCAGAGTTGTGCACCACAAACCAATCAAGCGGCGGCCATTTTGAAATGTCTGCCAACAAGGTTAAGAACCGAATAATGGCTGCTAGGCGGGCCTTGTCGGGTAGAAGAGGGCTGTGTCCTTGGTTTTGATTGGCAAATGAAATCAGCGTCAGAATTTTACCCCTTCCCCTCTCCATACTAATGACCCGAGGACTTTCTGGGGCCCAAGGACTCTCCTGCCCTGGTCACATGGTACTTTATGCCCTATCGTCTGCCCTCGTGAGGGTCACATGACCTCAGGCCGGCTACAAGTATTTGCTTCAATTACGCCAAGGTTGTTCACACAGGGTTAGTGCCCATCATACTGCATTTGGAAGAAACGTTCACGGAGTTGAACCACCTCATCATAAAAGCTCATTCGTGAACGATTTACTTGTTTTGATTTGTGAGGTGGTCTTTATATTGAGGTGATCTTGATTGTGAGGTGGTAACAATAGTGAGGTGGTCTTAGTAAGGCGGTCTTAAGAGTGCGGTGGTCTTAATAGTGAGGTGGTCTCCATACTAATTTGGTCTTAATAGTGAGATGGTCTTAATAGTGAGATGGTCTTGATAGTGAGGTGGTCTTAATAGTGAGGTGGTTTTAATAGTGAGGTGGTCTTAATAGTGAGGTGGTCTTAAGACTATCTAGCAATTGAGATCCAATGTCAGGACCAAATTGTGTTCTTACTAATTTACCTCACCATAAAGATCACCTCACTATAAAGATCACCTCGCTATTAAGACCAGTAATATTAGCACAAGAATGGTCTTAAAGGCGAGGCGAAACTGTTCTCCGAAATATTGTGTATTTTGTTATCCATTTCCTTGAATATTCCTCATTTTGGATATAAGGATACAAATCATCATATAAATGACAATATGTGCTGGGAAATTGTTTTCGAAATGAACGTATGATCTGCTGTCCATAAATCATAAATCCTACATGACATGTTGCCGCTCGCTTAATTTCACAATACACATGTTGATCAATAAAAATACAGAGAAAAATGACAAGAGACATTTATGTAAACACTTTGACAAAACATTTGTTGATCAATATATACACTGTATATACAGAGAATATGATATGAAACATTAATGTTAATATCAATTTCTACTCATGCAATCATGTACGATACATGTGTGACTGATAAAGCATCATGGGAAATATGAGTTTTTACAGTTCTGCACATGTGTCCTATCATGTTATTCTTTGATATCTCATTGCGTGATTTTTGTTATGTTATCCATGCTAACCAATTTTTTATATTTACTTTCAGGTAAATATGGCGAGAATGAATTCTTAGTTGTATGCAGCGATTGGTAATGTACAATATATTTTTATTAATATTATATATTTGAAGGTTCTTTGATTTTAGTTATTGCAAATATATTGAGAGTTTTGTGTTGGATATCAGTTGAGCTAATTATTAGGTGTCTCTAGCTAGGTATGGCTAGCTCCAGCTTGTTGCATCTAGCTCTGGATAGTTATAGCTTGATACTATAAGAATATAGGAATTACAAAGATGTTGAGAGTTTTTTGTGAGATATTTTCAGGTGTCTCTGGCTAGGTATGGCTTGGTTTGGCTTATTGTAGCTTCAGGTAGTTGCATCTAGCTCTGGATAGTAATAGCTTGACATTCCTTAAGAGTATAGGAATTACAAAGATGTTGAGAGTTTTGTGTGAGATATTACTAGGTGTCTCCAGCTAGGTATGGCTTGGTTTGGCCGTTTCAGCTTCATGTAGTTGCGTCTAGCTCTGGATAGTTATAGCTTGACATTCTATAAGAGTATAGGAATTACAAAGATGTTGAGAGTTTTGTGTGAGATATTACTAGGTGTCTCCAGCTAGGTATGGCTTGGTTTGGCCGTTTCAGCTTCATGTAGTTGCGTCTAGCTCTGGATAGTTATAGCTTGACATTCTATAAGAGTATAGGAATTACAAAGATGTTGAGAGTTTTGTGTGAGATATTACTAGGTGTCTCCAGCTGGGTATGGCTTGGTTTGGCTTGTTGTAGCTTCAGGTAGTTGCGTCTAGCTCTGGATAGTTATAGCTTGACATTCTATAAGAGTATAGGAATTACAAAGATGTTGAGAGTTTTGTGTGAGATATTATTAGGTGTCTCCAGCTAGGTATGGCTTGGTTTGGCTTGTTGTAGCTTCAGGTAGTTGCGTCTAGCTCTGGATAGTTATAGCTTGACATTCTATAAGAGTATAGGAATTACAAAGATGTTGAGAGTTTTGTGTGAGATATTACTAGGTGTCTCCAGCTAGGTATGGCTTGGTTCGGCCGTTTCAGCTTCATGTAGTTGCGTCTAGCTCTGGATAGTTATAGCCGAAACATCTTTAAGAGCATAGTAGATTCAATATCAGTATACATATTGTATAATACTATTAAGAAGATATTGAGCCAACTATTAGGTGTCTCTAGCTAGGTATGGCTTAGTGCAGCTTGTTGTAGCCTCAGGTAGTGGCATCTAGCTCTGGATAGTTATCCCTTGACATTCTATAAGAGTATAGGAATTCTAAAAATGTTGAGAGTTTTGTGTGAGATATTATTAGGTATCTCTAGCTAGGTATGGCTTGTTGTAGCTTCAGACCGCTGTGTCTAGCCTAAATAGCTGTAAATAATATTCTGTATAATCACTACTATAGCTTAAATTTACCCACAAACTGTAATCAGTACAATACACGTCCTAAGCCCATATATTTCTTTGGCTAAGACAACTTTCTAGTCCATCACATTTTAGGTAATCCGAGACTCTCCCGAAACCCATAAAATTAGCTCTGGCCATCCTACCATGACAGGCCAGCGAGACAATACACTTAAGAAAGTGTTACCATGGTAACAGAACAAGAAAACGTGCTTCCTCGCCACCAAAGCAACTTAAGACACTGTTAAGTTCCGCCATAATTCATACCCAAACACAGAATATGTTGCCATAACAACGAAACATGGCCGCTCTAAGGAATTATGACAGTGCGTGCAGAGGTTGGGCAGTGTTCCTTTAAGAAATATATCAAAACAATGGGTACCTTAGTTATCCATTCAAAATATTAGGATGTCAGTTCTGCTAAGACAGCATTATTGATAATTACTCATTATGAAAGTAATGGTTATGATAAATGAATAAATATGAACATGACTTTGTATGTTCTGAAACAAGTTGTAAAGTTATAGTCAGATTTCATTATCGAGTATATTATATTTCTTAAGTTATAATGACGGACATCTCATGTTATAATGACTAATTTCTCATGTTATAATGACTGCTTTCTCATATGTTATAATGACTATCTTCTCATATGTCATAATGACAAACCTCTCACATATATCAACTATCTCTGTAATAATAATGACTAACATATCTTATATTTCATTTGTCGAAAATCTCCAGTCTTGGGTGGGCATTTTTCATGCATTATCATTTCAATTAATGGTCATTAGGTACCATTTGAAATTGATTTTTTTTTTTCTTTTATAGTTTTTTCACCATAAGTTGCAGTGACACTTTCCCAGTTCTGGAATCTGCACTCAGCGGCTACACAGAGTAACCAGCTCCGCAGAGCACTAATGTGTTTGGCCACAGTCATTGTAGCTGGCAGACCGTGTTTGCATGCCAGTGGCGGCCATATTGGCGGCCATATTGGCCCGCAAATGCAGGTTTAAATAACATGAGGGGGAAGTGGCATTGTGAGGGAACAAAGCTCGTGCTCAAACAGGGTACCTCTGCTTTTATTGATGGGGCATCTCAATTGACTGGGTGACCTGCCTGGAATTTCCAATGAGCGCCAAAAGAAATACTCCCACAGCGCCATCTGTTGTTAATGTCAATTCCGCCAGGGGGCACCAACATCAACACAATGATACAGCAGCTGCGCACAGCACGATGGGAAGCCCGCGATGGCCAGTAATGGCTCATTTGTGCATGTGACCACAATGTAAATAGAGGAATTGTGACATAGAAAGTTTCTTGGGGTGGTGTTGCACCATATCGTATATGACAGGCTTTTATTGCTTGTTTGGTGGGTTGATCGATCGATATATATCAATTAAGGAAGGAAGAAGGAAAGACAGAAAAGGGAGGATAGTAAGAATGAAGGAAGGAAAGGAACGAAGCAAAAATACAAGGAAAGAAAGAAGGAAGAATAATAGAATAAGAGAGAAAGAATATAAGGAAAGAAGGAAAGAAAGAAGGAAGGAAGGAAGAAAAGAAGGAAAGGAAGAAGAGGGAGATATAGTAGAATCTGTCAATCGAATCATACAGTCAAGCAGTCTGTCAATCAATCAATCAATAAAAGATACAACAGTCCGTCCTTAATACAAGCTAGAATGAGATGGGGGTGGGGGCCTAGCTTAGTGGTAGCGCGCTGGGCTTCCAACCAATGAGTCCTGGGTTCAATTCCTGGTCGAGCCTAAGTTGGATGGCTGTTTCATCCTTCGTCTCATTGCCATGGTCCTTACCTATCCGAATTAGCCCATCAGGTGCAGAAATACAGGACGTAAAGCCCTAATCCACCCACCACCAGCTAGACTGAGATAGACCACTGATTAAAAATGTCATTCAGTCGAGCAATCTATTAGGTGTCTCCGGCTAGGTATGGCTTGGTTCAGCTTGTTGTAGCTTCAGGTAGTTGCATCTAGCTCTATATAGTTATCGCTTGACATTCTATAAGAGTATAGGAATTACAAAGACGTTGAGAGTTTTGTGTGAGATATTATTAGGTGTCTCCAGCTAGGTATGGCTTGGTTCAGCTTGTTGTAGCTTCAGGTAGTTGCATCTAGCTCTATATAGTTATCGCTTGACATTCTATAAGAGTATAGGAATTACAAAGACGTTGAGAGTTTTGTGTGAGATATTATTAGGTGTCTCCAGCTAGGTATGGCTTGGTTTGGCTTGTTGTAGCTTCAGGTGGTTGCGTCTAACTCTTGATAGTTATAGCTTGACATTCTATAAGAGCATAGGAATTACAAAGACGTTGAGAGTTTTGTGTGAGATATTATTAGGTGTCTCCAGCTAGGTATGGCTTGGTTCAGCTTGTTGTAGCTTTAGGTAGTTGCGTCTTGCTCCGGGTAGCTATAGTTGGACGTTTTATTGAGTTTTTACATAGCATCTATGAGAATTTATCGTAGCTCCCCTCAGTATGTTTTTGTCACTGGGTCATGATATTGAATGGGAACATCCAGATCAAGTAGCAGCCTCTGTTTGCTTTATGTTCGACAAACGTTCACTCAAAATTTGCCCAAATCGTTAGAGCAATGTTTGCGAACCATGAAAGAGTATGACATATAGGGGACAACAACATGGGATTGTGGCTGGTACACTTTGCAGCAAAAAAAGAAGAAGAACAAATACAAGCTGGATGTGTTTGTATGAGATGTTATACTGGTGGTGCCTTGTACTCAGGTGTCTATGCTAAAATACCCACCCACCCATGGTGTAAAAGTGTGAGAAACAAACATTCTGAATTGAACTGGGTTGAAACCCCTACCCAGGCACTCTTCGTGAGCTACATCTCATCTGTTGGATGTCGTTAGTATGAGATGTTAAATTGGTGGTGCCTGGTACTCTGTGTCTATGCTGGGGCGAGTAAAAAAATCCACACAGCTGCTGGATGTTGTTAGTATCAGCTTAATTGGTGGAGCCTTGTACTCCGTGTCTATGCTGGGGCGAGTAAAAGACCCAACCCTGGGGGTAAATGTATAACATGGTGTGGGCTCCAAGCAGTATCACCATCTCTTCATTACGTCTGCCTGCAGCTGGTCATATTAGCTGGCTTGCTACAGAACCAGTAGAAATGGGACAAAACAGACCATATGTATTAGACCCCACCCTGGGGTAAATGTTTATGGTGTGGACTCCAAGCAGTCTTACCATCTTATCATAAAGTCTGGCTATGGTAGCTGGCTAAGCTTCAGACCCAGTAGCATTGATGCAATACATTTCAATGCTTATAAGACCCCACCAATGGGGTGAATTAATAACAACATGTAAGCAGCCTTATCGTCTCATCATTACGTCTGTCTGCAGCTAGTCATATATGCTGACAAAGCTTTAGCCCAGTGGCATTGATACAATACAAGCATGCCATTTGGCCATATGGTGGTAGTTACACAAAACAAGCTGCTCTCATGATCCAGTATCACTACGCCAAACTTAATCTAGGGACTTTTTTTTTTCAAGCAATGGAGATTTGTTGGCCCAAAACATGTGTAGCACTGTGCATAAAAAAAAGTAAGGAAAAAACACTTAAACGGGGTTCTCTCAGGCGATTTAACAAACACAAAACTACTTTATTTCGTGGTTGTTTTCAAGTTCAGCACTCTCCTTGGTTATACACGGAAACTTGAGAACTGCAGTTTACCCTCGATCTTAAGGCCACTGTATAATCGAGGCTGTTAACATTTCCCCAGGAAATGAGCAATACTGTGTATAGCCATTTATAGTCATTTTAAGAATACCACACTACTAAGACCACCTCACTATTAAGACCACCTCACTATTAAGACCACCTCACTATTAAGACCACCTCACTACTAAGACCACCTCACTATTAAGACCACCTCATTATTAAGACCACCTCACTATTAAGACCACCTCACTATTAAGACCACCTCGCCACTAATTACTAACTGGAGAGCAAGGCACATAATTTGTAAAGCTATTAAGACCAGCCTTGGTGGAAAATTTACTGGTCTTAACAATAAGGTGGTCTTAATAGCATATACAATAGACGACTGAGAAATTGTCTTAATAGTGAGGTGGTCTTAATAGTGAGGTGGTCTCAATAGTGAGGTGATACTAACGATGAGGTTGTCTTGATAGTGAGGTGGTCTCAACTGTGAGGTGGTCGTAACAGTGAGGTGGTCTTGATAGTGAAATGATCTTGATAGTATAAACTATAAATGTAAGATTGTGCTATATTGCAAGTGTTAAATATCACCCACTGTAGCTTTCGTATCAATATAGTCCATCCTCAATCACTGCCACTACTCTAATACTTAAACCTCTGCAACAAACTATTAAACAAGCCCCACTCGTACGGACAATTTGACCTCGTTAGAGACTGGCACGACCCCTGTCGGGCCCTCTGGGAATCAGGCTGATTAGCTGGCCCTCTGGCCTCAAGCCCTTCACTGCCCAATTGCATGCGAAGGGGATGTAACCCCCCCCCCCCCTCCCCCCAAATAAATCGCTGCTGGAATAATAGACAGTTGGGTCTAGACTGCACCTAGGGGTAGAAAAAAAAGAAGATAAAAAAAGGTGCAACTGTGTACTTGATAGAAGATTTGGTCATCCTGTTTTTGTAAGGTTACTATTGATTGATTGATTGATTGATTGATTGATTGATTGATTGATTGATTGATTGGAGCAAAGATCTAGTTGGGGTATTCGTAGATCTGCTTGGTGCCTTTAATATTGAGGTGGTCCTAATAATGAGGTAGTCTTAATATAAGAATAAAAGAAAGTATTGATTTCAAGTCTGTTTAACTGTTCCCAGCACTCTCAACTGACTTTAAAATTACATCCTTGCCAGGCCTGTTCCAGCATGGGCCTTTCACAAGTGCCTGGGGAATATTCAACCAGGCAGGCCATGGTCAGCGCACACCCAAGTACCCATGCCATGGCTGGGGTTGAACCCATAACCTGCATATAGGAGCCCAACACTTCATCCAGCAGGCCACTGCACCCACATATTGAGTTGGTCTTAATAGTGGAACGTTCTTAATTGTTAATTGGTTTTTAAAGCAAGGTTGTTATCGAAGTGGTCCGACCTGATAATTGTGATGTGGGGTTTCAAAACTGTGCACATCAAGTCGGTGTGGTCCCCTAGCACTTAAGTAGGCTTGGAATGCTGTATTAAGGTTGGTTCATTGAGTGCAGATTGGGTACTTAAGTCGAAGTACTACTTGAGCTTGGTCAATTGAAAGTACCGAAGTGTGAAAAACAAGCCTTCTTAAACGTGCTGAACTTCATATGAGCTACATCTCAGCTGCTGGATGTCGTTAGTATGAGATGTTGAAGTGGTGGTGCCTTGTACTCTGTGTCTATGCTGAGGAAAGTAAAAGACCCCACCCAGGGGGTAGATGTGTAACATGGTGTGAATCCAAGCCTATCATGTCATCATTACGTCTGCCTCCAGCTGGTCATTTAAGCTGGCTAAGCTTCAGACCCAGACTGTTAAGAATATGGTGCAGTACTGTGCTTTTATTCCATGCATTTATTCATAAAATCTACGATTATAATCATGTTCATATTTATTTTCATTGGTTTATGACTGCAATATAATGATTTACAGTAATAATACATGCATTAGGGACAGATTCATGTTCAGATGCATGGATTTTATTAACTTTATTATGTGGCTATAAAAGGGCAGCATTTATTTACATTTTCTGCAGTCGAGCTGCATTTAAAGACCACCTCACTGTTAAGATCACCTCACTATTAAGACCACCTCACTGTTAAGGCAACCTCACTTTTAAGACCTAGCTATAAGGACAACCTCACTATTAATACCACCTGACTGATAAGACCACCTGACTATTAAGACCACCTGACTATTAAGACCACCTGACTATTAAGACCACCTAACTATTAAGACCACCTGACTATGAAGACCACCTCACTATTAAGACCACCTCACTATTAAGACCACCTCACTATTAAGACCACCTCGCTATTAAGACCACCTCGCTATTAAGACCACCAACTCGCTATTTAGACCACCTCACTTTTAAGACCACCTGACTATTAAGACCACCTCATTATTAAGACTGCCTCACTATTAAGACCACCTCACTATCAAGACCATCTCACAATTAAGACCACCTCACTATTAAGACCACCATCTTATGAATAATGCCAAGAAGACCATCTTAATGACGGCCCTATACTGCCAACAAACTATTGTTGTTTTGACAGCCAAAAATGAAGTTTTCTTGAGACTAACCATGGATTGCAGAACAACGACCTCCAACAAAACTTGCGAAGCGGGATATTGGTGTCAACCGGGGCTCATTTTTCATGAGTTGATCAGGGAGAGAGATCTTTGGCAGGGGGATGTGAAACAGAGGTGCCCTGCCTGCCTACATCACGAGATAAGATGAAACAGCACACTGTGGGCCTTGTACACAAGGCCTGGTCAGCACAGTGCTGGCTCGTTTTAATGTCTCCATTATGGTGTATGTCTCAATTTTATGGGCTTTTTTATTATTATTATGCTTGTATATTTTTGGTTATTTGTTAATGTAACCTGGATGCAGTTTAATATGCACACTGCAAGCATTGATGTTAAGAACTTAATGCCACCCTTTTTGCAAACTTTGCTGGCCCCTTGATATAGATGAGGTGGTCTTAATAGAGAGGTAAATTACTATGAAACAATACATTACATGACCAGCGGCAGACAGACGTAATGATGAGATGCTTAATCATGGAGTCCACGCCATGGTACACATTTACCCCATGGGTGGGGTCTTTTACTTGCCCTAGTATAGACTCCCATTTGCCTTTGTTTACTTATTGGTCTCTTTCTTTGTCTGTCTGTCTATCTATGTCAGAAACATCTTTCTTGCTACTTTCGGTCTGTGTGTATGTCCTTCTCAGTATGAATATACATATATATATATCTGTGCATCATATGTGATATACCTGTCCCAGCCTGCCCACTCAAAACACCTTTCTTACATTAGACTTTAACGAATCATCTTTCGCGTTAGTCAAAAGATTTGTGCTCCTTGCTCAAAGAACCGGAAGTATACAAATTGCCAGTGGCGACCCCTAGCCCCCGAGAGTGTCGTCAAATCATACACATGTGTCAGTTAGGCCTAGAGGTGGTCTACCAGTAGCCCCTAGGTGGCCCACTAGTGGCCCGAAGGTGGTCCGTGTCCAGTAGTAATGGCCATTATGCTATACAACTGCTACCCAGAGCTCTTTGATCTTACATGAGCGAGTAGAAACATACTCACGACTGTATTCATATAAATGTGTTGGGTGTATGAATTCTAGAGTGTATGTGATGGGAAGTTCTTGTGTAGATGATAGAGAAAGTCTGGTGTTTATGTTAGGAAATTCTGGTGCATGTGACTGGCAATTCTGGTTCGCATGTTTATGATAGGAACTTCTGGGGTATGTTATAGGAAATTCTGGTACATTTATTTCACTTCAAGCCAGAGTATTGTATTGAGTCAGTTTATCATAAACTGTGGATTAACAACAATGCTTTATAAGTTAATGCAATGAGTATCTCTCCTCTTGTCTTGCCTTGCCTTGTCTTGTCTTCTCTTGTCTTGTCTTGTCTTGTCTTGTCTTGTCTTGTCTTGTCTTGTCTTCTCTTGTCTTCTCTTGTCTTCTCTTGTCTTCTCTTCTCTTCTCTTCTCTTCTCTTCTCTTCTCTTCTCTTCTCTTCTCTTCTCTCCTCTCCTCTCCTCTCCTCTCCTCTCCTCTCCTCATATTGTATTGTCTTCTCTGTCTGGTTAATAGCCAATTAATTCTTTGTATTCTGTCACCTGTCATTCTCTGTGACGACACAAAAAATAGTCCCCTGGGAGTATTAATACCTGCGGGGGGCTAATTAGCATAATGACGTATTTAACCTCGAAGGGGGAGACGTCATTATTCCTGCGTTAACAATGGTTGACAATCAAGATTTTGGTTGCCATGGTAATTGGCTCTTGTAATGACCCCTGCAGGGACGAACAGACACGGGGAAAAAGGCTAACTGCAGGTCACGTGGTCTCGATTGTTATTGGCCTCGTTTGGGAATCAGTTGAGCGTCAGCGACCCCCAGACCCCCCTGTAAGGATAGAAGACCCCCCTGAAAGGAATATGTGGACACATGGAGCATTCTAAATGACTTCTATGACCTCTGAGAATGTGCTCAATGTCAAATTTGGAATTTTGCCATAAAATAATAACCATGACAATGACTATATTAATACAAATTATAAAATGAATTACACTAATAAATTGAGACTAAAATACAAGCTACAACTTTGAGGTGTTAAGATCTCACTATCAAGACCACCACCCTATTAAGACTACCACACTATTAAGACCACCACACTACCAAGACCATCTCGCTATTAAGACCACCACCCTATTAAGATCTCGCAATTAAGACTACCTCACCATTAATTCTACCTCACTTTAAATCCTTTGTTTGTTTGGATATAACTCTTCTTCGAGCTACCGAGCTACTGTCATTCATTTTAATTGCTAGCTTTGGCCAATTGATATTGACCCCATTTAGCTCTGCTTGCCCAGTTAGCAGCCCTTCCAGGCGCCCCCTAACAGGGCGGTCGATGATCAAACAGAGCCTTTCTAGTGGTCATTATTGGCGTCGACCTTCCGATTGCATGTTGACGAAGATTAACGAGGATTGATGACATCTGGCGGCCAATTTAGCCAACTACAAGTGTCAATCACGTGACCTCACCCACGATGCGATAGATAGACAGACAGACAGACATACAGATGGACAGTTGACAGATAGACAGATAGACAGATAGACAAATAGATAGATAGATAGATATAGATAGATGTAGATAGATGTAGATAGATGTAGATTTCATGATAATCCGGGCATTCAACTTTTAGAATGGATACAAATAACAGCATTTTCTACATGCAGTAGGTCATTAATTGATATTAGAAAAACATTTTTGCTCTTGCTTTACACCAATTAAAACTAAAGATAACAGGCACGTCATTAAACTCGAAATTTTAAGGGGGGAAAAGAGTAAAAGTTTAGTAAAATGAGACAGTGTGCATGAAACTAACACTTCCTCTCTTAATGAGAGCTACTAATGGGTGAAATGATTATGCCAGGGGCATGGACAACTTCTGCAATTAATTTGAGCTAAAAATCATGTCATTTTAAATGGAATCATGCCATCTTAAAGAACACACTTGGGTCAAATGTCTATGAACCTGGAGAAAATAATTACGGAGATAATTAAAGATTTGGAAAATTAGAAAAGTTGCATTAACCAGAGATCCCTGTAGTTTGTCTATCTCTGTATTATTAATTCTGGATTGTGTGACTTCACTATTAAGAACAATGTTGGTGAAAGAATCATGCCATCTTAAAGAACACACTTGGGTCAAATGTCTATGAACCTGGAGAAAATAATTACGGAGATAATTAAAGATTTGGAAAATTAGAAAAGTTGCATTAACCAGAGATCCCTGTAGTTTGTCTATCTCTGTATTATTAATTCTGGATTGTGTGACTTCACTATTAAGAACAATGTTGGTGAAAGAAGTATTTGTCTTAATAGCTAGGTGGTCTAAATAGTGAGGTGGTCTTAATAGTGAGGTGGTCTAAATAGTGAGGTGGTCTTAATAGTGAGGTTGTCTTAATAGTGAGGTGGTCTAAATAGTGAGGTGGTCTTAAAATGAGGTGGTCTAAATAGTGAGGTGGTCTTAATAGTGAGGTGGTCTAAATAGTGAGGTGGTTTTAATAGTGAGATGGTCTTAACAGTTAAGTGGTCTTAATAGTGAAGTGGTCTTAATTGTTGCGGTCTACCTCACCATTAAGACCAGCAAAATAAACACCAAGGATGGTCCTAATGGCGTGGTTTCACTGCAGTTGTTTATTAAGGCTTCATTATTAATATTCAAAGACACGATCTATTAAGTCATTTTCATTAGAAACGATCTTGTAAACCCCGTTACGTGTAGTTGCGTAATGTCTTTCAATTAAGGATGAGCTTAAAGTTTTAAGATTAAAAGATTAATGGCTTATCAAGAAGGCCTAATCAATTTAATCAATCAAAATATCTATCTATCTACCTATCTATCTATCTATCTATCTATCTACCTTTCCATATATCTATCTATCTATCTATCTATTTCTTTATCTATCTATCTCTTTATCTATCTATCTATCTATCTATCTATCTATCTCTCTAACTATATATCTATCTATCTATCTGCTTTAATTTGTATCTATCTATCTCTTTATCTATCTATCTATCTATGTACCTATCTATCTATCTATCTATCTATCTATCCATCTATCTATCCATATATATATCTATCTAGCTACCTATCTATCTACTTTAATGTGTATCGTTGCGGCGTATATTTTCGGTTATGAAGTCATAATGTGCTACAATATGTTGTAATTGCAGGTAACAATATCATACATGGAAAACCTGTAATGAACATTTTATTACTACGATAGGCCTTTGTGTGGACTCCTGTAGCCTTGTCATCTAATCATTAGGTCTTCATTCTGCAGCTATTTATGTATCTATTACAAGTTGAGTAATTTTCAAGTAGCCTTTTAGATTTTAGAATCTGTCATTAGTTCTCAAAATCATGATATAGTATAGTTCCAAAAACACGATATCTTTTGAAAATCTTTACCATTCAACAAATTGATATCATGAGTCTGTATACACAGTGAATAAATTGAGTTTCATGTTTCATAGCAACATAACATATGGCCAGCTCTCTGGGGTATATTTTACTCCCAGCCCCCCTGCAGGCTCGAAGCATGAATTTACAAATTAAACACTTTAATTAAGAACTTGAGCAGAAGTTTTTCAATTACTTGGGGAGCAGTATTTTGCCTGGAGACATGCAGCTGGCAAGGGAGAAAAAATCTGCCCATCTCAGCCAGTAAATTTACACACTGCTCAAACACTGCAGACACTTGATAATGGGCGCCGGAGAGACGCGATATCGGTGACGGACAGACATACGTAAAGATAGCAAGACAGACTAAGAGATACACAGACAGAAATATGTAAAGTTAGCAGGACAGACTGAATATGGACAAAAATAAAGATGGCGATACAGATAGATATATCTACTGACAGCGAGACAGACTAAGAGATACACGGACAGAAATATGTACAGTTAGCTAGACAGGCTGAAGATGGACAAAAATAAAGATGGCGATGCAGGTAGACAGACAGATAGACATATGTAAAGACAGCAAGAAAGACTGAGGATTGACAGACCGATTTATTTTCATATAGTGCGAGAGACACAATTAGGCACACCAATGGGCAAACATATGTAAAGATAGCAAGACAGACTAAGAGATACACGGACAGAAATATGTACAGTTAGCTAGACAGGCTGAAGATGGACAAAAATAAAGATGGCGATGCAGGTAGACAGACAGATAGACATATGTAAGACAGCGAGACAGACTGAGGATTGACAGACCAATTTATGTTCAGATAGTGTGAGAGACACAATTAGACAGACAGACACAGACGTACAGACATATGTAAAGATAGCAAGGCAGTATGACAGACATATGCACAAAGATAGCGATATAGATCGCAGACGGAGGATAGACAGAGATGCGTAAAGATAGTGAGACAGGCTGAGGATTGACAGACAGACATAATATAAAGATGGCGCGACGGACTGAAAGATAGACAGAAAGACATGTGTAAAGGTAGTATGATGAACTGACATAGAAAGACCAAGATGGGGTAGATTGAAATTAGGGATATATAGACAGACAAACAGACATATATAACAGCAGGCTGAGATGAAGGCTAAGATAGAAACCAAACAACAATAAGGACAGGAAGATAGATAGATAGATAGATAGATGGATATATGGATAGATGGATATATGGATAGATGGATATAGATAGATAGATAGCTAAATGGATAAATGGATATAGATAAATGGATAGATGGATATAGATAGATAGATAGATAGATAGATAGATAGATAGATAGATAAATGGATAGGTAGATAGATAGATAGATAGATAGATAGATAGATAGATAGATAGATAGATAGATAGATAGATAGATAGATAGCTGATCTTGGCAGTATGTTATATCTTGTCAGTATCTATCACATATAGCACAAGAAGTAATTTGGAACTCAGGCGTGTAATGACCTATAACAATAGTCGGTAGTCAATAGCAACTGTGCATTTGGCAGTCGCGTTGGGCAATTGTTCGTGATGACGTCATCAATCGTATAACAATTGTCTCGTCATCTCCTTGGCGACCTTTGTTCTTTTTGGAGAATCAAAAGAGACTCCCATGATGAGGAATTTCCTTGCTCAGCTAGATTGCAGTACTTTTCGCTCACTTATGGCAGATATCATGCAATTGGGTCATAATACACAGCCTATGCTTCTAAATCGTAAGAGTACAGTTTTGCCTCGCTATTAAGACCCTCTGGTATGACAAATAGTCAATACTTACCTCTCTTGGTCTATGAAATTGTATCTGTTTAGCTGTCTAGCTTTCTAGCGATCTAGCGATCTATCTATCTATCTATCCATCTACTTATCCATCCATCTATCTATCTATCTATCTATCTATCTATCTATCTGTCCATCTATGTGTCTATCTATCTATCTATCTCTCATAGAAGTTGGATAATTAAATAATCCTAACTTTAGTGGTCTTCATTTCCAGGTGGTCTTGTTAGTAAAGTGGTCTTAATAGTGAGGTGGTCTTAATAGTGGAGTGGTCTTAATAGTGGAGTGGTCTGAATGTGAGGTGGTCTTTATAGTGAGATGGTTTAATAGTGAAGTGGCATTGATAGTTGAGTGGTAATAATGAGGTGGTCTTAATAGTCAGGTGTTTAAACAATGAGGTGGTCTTGACCGTGAGGATGTCTTGTTAGTGAGGTAGTCTTAATAGTCAGGTGATCTTAATAGTGAGGTGGTATTGACAGAGAAATTGTCTTAATAATGAGGTGGTCTTAATAGTGAGGTATTAATAGTGAAGTGGTCTTACCTAATGGTTAGGTGGTGTTAATAGTGAGGTGGTCTTAACACGGGGTACCCAGTAGAGCGAACATTCTTCATGATTCGATAATTCGGCTACCCAACCACATCAAATGGCATGATCTTTTCAAGGGCCAACCATTTCTGTGACACGCACACTCCGTTGCTAAGGACTCTTGTAGGTATTAACGGTCACCAAGGAATCATTAGTATATCTCGGGATCACTTTAAAGAAGGCTAAAATCATGAATTTGTTGTTGCACTGATGTATTCTCACCGAAGGAAGATATATGGCTTTATAATCGGAGGTGCCTTGTACTCGGTGTCTATGCTGAGACAAGTTAAAGACCCCCACCCATGGAGTAAATGTGTAACATGGCCAAAATGTTTATTATCTCATCGTTATGTTTGCCCGCTGCTGGTCATATGACCTACTTTTAAAAGCTTCAGACTAGTAGCAGTGAAAATATGTATTAATTATCTTGAACTTCGTGTCCATGCTAGGGCAAGTAAATATCCCACCCAAGAGGTAAATGTCTTCAATGGCGTGGATGCAAAAATCGTATTATCTCATCATTACGTTTGCCTGCAGCTGGCAATATAAGCTGACTATCCTTCTGACCTGTAGTGTTCAGACAATAGAACAATAAAATAATATAATAAAACAATAAAACATATGCAGTATAACTGTCCACATGCATCTAGTATTGACTTCATTCAGGCTGTCTCACATGCATACATGTTGCTACATGGTTAGGGTGTACTCAGTATGCTTATGACCTCTATAAATCATGGAATTACAGGAAAGGTCATCACCTGACTAGGATGGCCTTCATGCCCCCAGATTACCCCCTTATCATGGCCCTGCACCCAGGATGCAGCCCATGGGGTAAACATCTAGGTGGAATTGAGTCGAACATAAACCAATAAAACGGTCAAGAGTTGAGAAGTGCCGTAGTTTTGCGATTAGAAGCGTGGTCTGTAATATAAGTCGTTTCCGTATAGACGCCTGGGTGGAATAATAATGATAAGAAATTATGAATATTAATTTTGATCTCAAATCTCATATAAACAGCAAGCAGCATCCCTTTGAATCAACTCTGATATATAAAAGTTACCCAGGCCTCTAATCGAGATTTTACGGTACTATGAAAAAATTTCAAATAAGGCTGTTCCACAAGAAAACAGGAATAATGACATCTTTTACTATAATTAGAGGTGGCTCGGTGCAGGTTTTAGTTCATCCAATTTCTGTTTTATACCAATAATGATGTGTCGTAAAAGTAGAATTACGAAATAATGAACCACCTACTGGAATATATAATTGCTGTTTTCTGAGAGTTCAAACCAGTGCAGTGCATTGTAACCTATACTTAAGACAATGAAGATGTCATTAAGACCTCCTCACTAGTAAAACCACCTCACTATTAAGACCACCTCATTATTAAGACCAATTCACTATTAAGACCACTTCATTATTAAGACCACCTCACTATGAAGACCACCTTACTATTAAGACCAGTATATTTTTGTACCTAGGGAGATTTACTGGCGAAGTTCCACTTTATGCTACTCATTCATTCATTCATTCATCCATTCATTCATTCATTTATTCTTCAGAATTTTGTCTACATATTCTTCCTTTCATTCATTACGATTTTCATTCCATAATCTATTCATTCATTTTATTTTGGGGTATATATATTATCATCTTTCATTCATTCATTCATTCATGTGGATAAATCATTCGTTGATACATTCATTCATTTGTCAGAATTTCGTCTTTCATTCATTCATATTGAACTTTTAGCCTGGTTATATCTTTGAGATACCAGCCATCAAGCATAGAAGGGCTTTATGGTTTACTCATATAACCTCAAAAAGGGTAAAAAAAAAATCACAAAAACAAAAATACAGAGAAAGAAAAACTTTCCCTTACTCTCTGACTTGTACTACAAGCTATCCTACTAGATTCCTAGAGCTCAGAGTAGTCAGATACCATCTGACTAACTATTGACTAACAGTCAGTCATTTCGCTGTCAAATAAGCCATCTATATACCTATGCTCTATATTTCTTATGGGATATTAGGTGGAGCTTGTACTATCATATTGGGGCTATGTTTAATGACATGAACAAAATGCTCTCATGATTACTTCCTAGTATTATGACTGACAGGGGGAAATCCCATAGGGGCCCCCATTGCTCATTGGTAAACCTTACAGAGCCCCTGTGTCATATTTCCCGACTACAAGATAGACTCTTCTATTCCCAGCGTAGAATTGGCATCGCAGATGCAGGGCAATAATTCCTGCCTTCTCTTGAATATGTTGTCCTTAAATGATCCTTAAGTCATATTGTATTTTTTAAAAGGGGGAGTTTTCCATTAAAGATAATTTAAGTTGTTGTGTAGGCATTGCTAAGACTAGTTTTTGAAAATGTTTTTGTTGATACTAGTATGATGTTGATTATTTTAAGTTGAGAACCTCTATTGAGGGGTGGGGGCCTAGCTCAGTGGTAGCGCGCTAAGCTTCCAACCACTGGGTCCCGGGTTCAATTCTTGGTCGAGCCTATGTTGGCTGGCTGTTTCATCCTTCGTCTCATTGCCATGGTCCTTACTTGTCCTAATAAGCCCATCGGGTGCAGAAATACAGGACTTAAAGTCCTAATCCACCACCACATGACCTTTATTGAATTAACTGACCACTGCTTTAACTGTAGAGGGCAGCAGCGTCTAGTTGATGTGGTGTGTGAAGGGGCCATGAAATATCCCTCCGCTTATCAAGACAAGTAGTGCGATATATTCCTACTCAGGGGCAGAAAAGTATCACTCCGATTACAGTAAGCTGGCCCAAATCTAGTCCCCCGAATGACAGTAATCTAGTTTAGCTTTTGTGTGGCCAGTAATTTATGACACTGATAACATACGAAATGTGCTCCTCTGAAAGTAGTTCCAGCTGCCTGAGAAAAGTAGTGCCAATGCAGATTGGGCGGACAATTTCCTGCGCAGACAAAATACAGCTTATCTTTTGGCATTTAGGGGCAGAAGTGGTTAGCCTTGGGTGACTGATTGACATAGACTTTGCCTGAGGCATTCACTGGTTCCTCAGCTACTTAGAACTTCTTGGATCTACTTATGTGAGCGTAAGAACAGTTAAGTACTGTCAGGTTATAGGCATAATACAGACAAGTAGACAGGTAGATAGACAAGTAGACAGACATCTGCCACTCATGCTGTTGATTCTCGTGTGCATCTTTCTTCTTTCTTTATTAATTTCTTTCTTTCTTGTTGTCAATTTTTTCTTTCTATCTTAATGTCATTACTCTTTCTGAAAATTTGTATTTTCTAAGTCTTTTTGTCCCTCTTTCTTGCCTTTCTTACTGGTCTTTCTTTCTTTCTTTCTTTCATTCTTTCCTCCTTTTCTATCTTTCCTTCGTTGCGGCATATATGTGAAGCTATTATTTAAAACAATGCAACAACCTTTTTATGTCGTAATTGCAAGTTACTGTATCATGCAATCCATCTCAGAATGTTTTTGACTCTATCAATCTGCCTGCATCAATGTGCCTGCATGATTAATGCAATCTTTCTATGCAGCTATTAACATCTTTTCCTTTGTTTAAAAACATTCATCTGGAGTCTGACAGTTTAACAAAAGATCTCAGAATGATCTCCCAGCATTTAAAATTTTAAATTGAAGTATCTTGCGTTTTTGATACATTTATGCGCTGAAGGAGGTAAACCCACCCTTAGCTTCAATTGCATTTAAGACCAGACTCCCAAAACTTTTTTTTTTAAAGGGGGGGGGGGGGGCGCTGAAACAGATGCAATTAATTAGATTTCCACTAAAGACACTTCAAAATCAGCTCTTGGAAACATTTTTGGATCACTTATTGGGATGTTTTTCTTTCTTCCCTTTCTCGCAATTTCTTTCTTTTACAATTTCTTATTTTTTTTTCTGCCCAAACCACCCTTTGATCATGAAGTGCCTTTCAAAGGCGGAAGTGGCTCTGGGCATGCTCAGACAAAGGTTATTCCCAGGTGGTGCTGCGGAGTGGTGGTGGAGAGACACCAGCGCCACGTAGCGGTTGGGGGCACCATTAAGCTCGAACCTTTAACTCGACACAACAAAGCTTTGGTCCAACATCAAAGGGCCAGGCAACTAGGCCCCTGGCACAGTAAGAAGTGTGTTAATAGCTTTCACACATTCTTCAATTAATTAGTCATTCTTTTAGAAGCCCCCTTACCCCTCAAAGGCATAAGACAAGGAGATACCTTTTCCCCTTGACAATTCAATCATTCGATACCTGTAAACACAGGTGACTGGGTCTAATTAATCTAGATACAATCTCGTTAATCTTCTATTGATTAATCAACAGACAATATTATAATTATACTGAGCAAGAAAAGTCTCTCAGATAAAAGTAATCTATTTCATCTATGGATCATAGTAAAGTATAGTCAACAGTCAATATTTAAAACCCCACTTTTAAGACCACCTCACCATAAAGACACATTCGATGTAAAATTTTAAAGCAAATTTCTAGTACTAGATTAATTCTTAAAATATTGATAAGTATATATTCAGTCTTATTGATTTTTGATTGGTTTACGTTCGATCAATGTGGGGTGGTTGCCTAGCTCAGTGTTAGCGCGCTGGCCTTCCAACCACTGAGTCCCGGGTCGATTCTCGGTTGAGCCTAAGTTGGATGGCTGTTTCATCCCTCATCTGTCCTAGTTAGCCCACCGGTTGCAGAAAAACACAATGTAAAATTTACCCACCCATCCAACCCATATTTGTGTATCAAACTTCAGATATGCTTAAAAATCGATGTAAATTATCAAACAAACAATATAAATTAAACGAAGGTCTTTCATGCTACAAGTCGTCAACATGTCAGATGACCCCCTAACTTTACCTTTGACCCTGAAGGTCAGTGCCATGGCAACAGGAGATAGGCCATGACAACCACATGACCTATTTAGAAGAAGACAGCTCAAATGCCCTGTCAGGGATATCACGACCTTTGACCTAGATGAGGGTGATGATTTGCAGACAGATAGATAGACTGATGTAAGAGAGAGCTATACAGACACAGAACCAGATAAGACAGACAGACAAAGACACAAGGAGATGGTGAGACAGACTCAGATCAAAAATGTATAGACAGACAGACAGCTAGACAGACAGACAGACAGCTAGACAGACAGACAGAGACAGACACACGTAGTCATGAAGGCTGGAATACAGACATGACAGACAGACACAATTACAACAGAGGTCGATAGACAGACATGTTGACAGACAGATATACACACAAGATAGATAATTCAGATAGATGGCCATATAGCACGAATAACTAGCGGAAACATTTAACGAGTCGTTAATGTATTCTCGAATATTTCCATTATGGTGGCCTCCAGTACCAATAGATAGGTTTTTACTTTAAAAGGCATGTGACAATAGATATCCATGCAATTGGAGCTTTACTTATGCTTAGCTTACTTGGGAAGATAATGTAGGCTAATGTTGAGACCGAGCATACAACATTATTATCGTTGTAATTATTGCGTAGAATCACTCTTCAATTTTCTCTTGATTCTGCGAGCATGATGTCACAGTTCTGTTTGCATAAATTTCATGCTTCATTTCCCAATGAAACAAAACAATACTTAAGCCAAACAAGACATTGTATAAGCATCATGACATAATTAAGACTTGATCAAAATAGTTTAGTAGTTAACAGTTTGTTTGACTAAATATATTGATTTTGCTGTTTCTGATCAGCAACAGTGCTCCAGGTGGCCCAAAACGAGTGCAAAAGTAAGAATCTTCGGGCTTTTATCGTGTTGAATACATAGTTAATGGTGACGTCACACTTCAGTCCTACTGGCTTTGCTTGGTGTGGGCATGATATCACACCTTCTGCTGAGCATCACAGTTTACAGAATCGACCAATCAGTGGCCGCAAATCCCTCATGATGTCACGGATGAAAAAGAACAATTTAGAAGACTATTATAATTATTGCAACGATAATAGCTGTTAACGTTTTCTGTCTAGACAGAATTGACCAGTGAAAATTGGAAGCTATCCTCACCTGTTGGTATCTCTTGCTTCTCTGCAACTTTCATATATTTGGACACCATATTTGGTGTGGAATTATAATAAATAATCATAGAAATTAATGAAAATCGCCGGTTGCAGAGATCGCTATTGTCCGAGGATACAAAAACGACTCTTAAATGTTTCTGCTACTTAACCGTGATAGAGACTGGTAGAAACTAACAAATGTAGACAGACAGACAGCTAGACAGACAGTTATTGGAATAGGACAAGAAAGAGAAAGAAATGGACACGAACTCTGAGAGAAAGTCGATAGCAATAAGCAGATAAACAGATCTACAAATGAAGATAGAGATTGATAGATGAACCTAGACATACAGAGACAGACTGACAGATTTAAGACAGAGATAATGAAAATGAAACAGATTCATGTTAAGAAAGAAAGAAAATACAGAAAGATAGAAAGATACATAGACAGATAGATAGACAGATAGACAGATAGATAGATATATAGATAGATAGATAGATAGATAGATCATGTACATGGGAAACAGAATGTTAAATGTTGTAAGATTCAAAGCTTTTGTAATGGATGATTACATTAGAGTTACAATCTTCCTTGAAAAGATTATTTTAGTCAGTCTTTGGAAGCTAATGGAGCGGTGAAATTTCTGGAATATTTCGTTTTCTAAGCTCAGAATTAAATTCGAAGTCAGGCATTACTGAATATTTCGCTTTGAAAGGATAAGGAAAATAAGATTTAAGAATTAAAATAAAATATTATAGCAATAGAAATAGTTTTTTTTATTGTTCTTCTGATAGTTGTAAGGCCTCTCCTCTCCTCTCCTCTCCTCTCCTCTCCTCTCCTCTCCTCTCCTCTCCTCTCCTCTCCTCTCCTCTCCTCTCCTCTCCTCTCCTCTCCTCTCCTCTCCTCTCCTCTCCTCTCCTCTCCTCTCCTCTCCTCTCCTCTCCTCTCCTCTGTTCAATTATAAATAGACCAATATAATGATAACATTATTAATATTGAAATATAACATTGATATATGAATCGTACATTATTTTGTTACAATAGAGTTCAGAATAATTCATAAAAACCATTGATTGAGATAAATGAAGGAAAGCATAAAAATGTGTTTCTAGTAGTTTTATATTCTTTTTTCTTAGTTTGGGAATGTGGGGCATTTGTCAAGATTGTTGCTAAACATGATTTGTCCATTAGATGGCGCTGGTGTAGGTTTGCAGGGTGCCTCTGCGCATGCGTCAGATCTTGCTCTGAGGGTAGAGGTCGCCACTTGTGTTTCCGCCGGAAGTGAACACAATTTGCACCGGAAGTCAATTTAGAACACGAGTAATGCAATGACAATGTTGCTTAAATTACAATTGAGTGAAACATTCTCCCGAAACAGCATTTAATCTTTAACAAGGTCCATCAAAATAAAAGTGACGCTTAATTGCAATAGTATTTAAGTACGAATTGGCGTTTTTTCTTGTATTAGAGTTTTAAATTTTGCAATTTCAATTCAAGAATTTTGCACAAAATATACCTTCATGGCGTCAGGGAAAATTGTGTGAATATAAGAAAGACAATATGAGCCATATTGTAATATTTTTGAATTGGTTTATCAAAGGTTTCTAATATGTAACTTTGCCTGAATTTTATCTTCAGCTTTTGTGTCATGTGTTTATTCTTGTGTAAGACCATACAGTATAGTACTTTCTTTGATGTTATATAGAATTTCATTTGTTAATCATATGAAAAGAATTTGCATGCGATTTAAACTTCAGTATTCTTTCTCCGTTCAACCACTGCCAGTCTTTATATCAAAATGAGTAATCACTAATATAAAAATGAGTAATCACTATAATTACATGAATATTTATGTATTTATTTATATTTTTCAGATGTGGAGAGCGACGAAAGAGTATTTTGGTATAAAGACGAAGAAATTGGGGATTATTCTGAACTGGCTATTGACATTCCAAGACAACAACTTCTACTGGGAGCCAGGTAAAATAGACACCTGTATTTAGTAAACAAATAGAATTAAATAAACAAAGCTCTCTGGATGTTTACTTAAGGGAGGGAGTAACTGACTGGCAACTTAAGAAATTTACGAAATCGATGTTGGTACTAAAGATTATTTGTCTCGTTTGAAAATATCTGTCTATTTGTCTAGCTGTCTAAAGTATAACTTTCTTTCTAGCTGACTATTCTATGTAACTGTCTATTCTATGTGGCTGTCTTTTCTATCTTTCTATCTATCTATCTATCTATCTATCTATCTATCTATCTTTTATCTATCTATCGATCGATCTATCTATCTATCTATCTGTCTATCTGTCTACCTGTCTACCTGTCTATCTATCTATCTATATATCTATGGATCTATCTATCTGTCTATCTACCTAAAACCCTTTTATTCTTAATTGCCATGTTGTATTTATACTTTAATTAATCTTACTGTTTTTATATACAGATGTACCTTTTAATTTGAATATCTTCTTTTGATAATTAGCTATTTTCCTGAAATTTAATTTGCGAAAGGGTATATCAACAGAAATTCAATATAAGTAGAACAGATTATATACAATACCTACATTTATTTAAATGGAATGCTGCATAATTATATTAATATATTGAAAAAATGTGAATGCGAAATTATTTTGTACATTTATAGATATCATAGAAACATGTTAATTTGGTCGTTTTTCATAAATATTTTTAAATAATTAATTTTATATTTTAAGGGGCTACTGTAAATATTAAACCGATAATGTTACAGTTGCGTTTAAAAGTTTTCGTTCTACTTACATGAACATTTTGATATTCAAAATAATATTAAACGAAAAATACAAGGCAGCTTAGTGGTTTAGTGGTTAAGGGCCTTAACTTAAGGCATTTGCCAGCTCCTGTGAAGGTCCTGGGTTCAAATGCCCAACCCAGGCACTCTTCATGAGCTACATCTCTGCTGGATGTTGTTAGTATGAGACGTTAAATTGGCGGTGCCTTGTACTCAGTGTCTATGCTGAGGCAAGTGAAAGACCTCACCCATGGGGTAAATGTGTAACATGGAGTGGATCCAACCTGACCATCTCATCAATACATCTGCCTCCAGCTGGTCATATAAGCTGCTGAATATAAGCATAAATTAATATTAAGGACCAAAAAGCATAGATGAATATATTATTAACATATTTTAAAGATTTTTAACTGTATGATATTATCATTTACATTCATAAACAAATAGATATATGTTTGACTTAACGAATGAATTGACTTCAGGAACTACCTACTGCGGCTGGACCTAGCTGACCTTGGGGAACTGGAGAAGGTCAAATGGGAACCGACAAAAATGAACATGACGGTGTGCAAGGCCAAGGGTCAAGAGGTCAACGATTGTCAGAACTATGTCCGAGTTCTGATCCTGCACAAAAACAGAGTTTTCGTCTGCGGTACCAACGCGTTTGCACCGGCCTGTTCATGGAGAGAGGTCAGTCAAATGCAATGAAATATATTTAGTAAAATTCTAAAAAAAGGTTTCAAGAAATGCTATTGAAATATTTGGCAATATGCCATTTAGCAAAAAGTCATGCAAATATTTAGCAAAATGTCATAAAGGTTTTAATGCAAAATATCATTACAAAAATATATTTCATAAAGTGCCTTAAAGATATTTAGCAAAATGCCATAGAGACGTTTAGCAAAATCGAATAAAATATTAAGTAAAGTGCCATAAAAAAAAATTAGCAAAATGCCATAAAATACGTTGTAAAAATGTCATATATGAATATTTACTAAATTTCCATAAATCATTGTAATGGCAGTTTTACAAGGGAAACCATATTATTGTTTTATGAAGAAATTATACAAATGGATTAGTGATAATATATTTATGACTAAAAATTTAAGTGAAACTAGTGTATGAATAATAATGGCTATTACTTTAAGAATATATTTTTATATATTTTTGTTTCTAGAATGTCGTCCGTATAATATTGTAAAATCTCAAATAGTTGCATTTTTACAGTATATATAATTTTGAAACCTTAAATTACTTCTATTATCTTTTTTTTTGTTTATTAAAGTCATATTGTAATGGATATTTAAGTTTTGGGAACAAAAATGGGAACAAACAAAAAAAATTATTATTCAAGCTACATTATAATTATCCTGAAATGTGATGTAGAAATTCACAGAAAATGTTTCCATGGTAACTGTCTATCAAGTGCCTTTTAAATTATCTTCTTTTGGGGAGTCAGCCAATCTGTCTCAGTCTGTCTGTCTGTCTGAACAAAGTCCTTTTGAATCCTCAAGAGTGTCACATGTGGTCAGTTAAGGTGTGAAGTAGCAGAGGGACTAATTAAGGGCCCTTTGATCTTCCTTAATTACGGCCATGTAACACCTGCTGAACCTTAAATCGGTCCTTAACACTCTCCCCTAATTGTGACTCACCTTAAGGCGTTCTGCTAATTAAATCTGCTCTGTTTAGTGTCCAAAGGTCATAAAAAAATTAGGTAGTAAAATTATAGGAAAAATTATTAATTTAAGCTGGTTTTTTTGGAAATTACTAGAGTTTTTGGCATCTGTTGCTCTTTTTTTGGCTATTCTTAGAAAGAGAATGCAATTGTTAATAATTTAAGAAAATTTAAAGTAAAAATTTTAATTAAAACAAGAAAAAATATGACTGCATTTTTGTAGCTTTTCTTGGTTATTGTTAGAAGAGAATAATAATTGGAGGAAATTAATAATAAAATGTGAAAAAAAAAAGGTTTCTTAGGAAATTAACCAGACTTTTTAAAAGATATTTTGCGCATTGTAATATAGATTCGAAAGAAATATCGATGAAAGAGGTTTGAATATAAACGGAAATTACAATTAATTTGGGTTTTTCAAAGGAGTATTTTCCGTGTAACAATAGAGTTCTTTTCTTAATTATGATTGACCATAAAGTATGGTGTATACAATTATGCACATTACTTTACAGCAAATGAATACAGTAAAATATTTATATTCCTAATTAATATATATATATTATTTGATATCCTTAGAATCCCATCTTAAGGCTACCCTCATTATTTTTTGATATTAGGAATTTGTTTATTTTTGATATAAGGAATATGAATGAGCCGGGCACTTTTCATGAGCGACATCCCAGCTGAATGTCAATCGCATGTGTAACATGGTGTGGACTCCAAGCCATAAATCTCATCATTACGTCTGCCTCCGGAAGCTGGTCATAAAATCAAAGTTCTCTGCTGTTGGCCACAGCTATACTGGGTTCCTCACTTTACACCAGAACTAATAAATATATATTTCCTCATTTTATATCGAATTTATTAATTTTTTTACAGAGCCAGCAACTGTCAACTGTTAGTGAATGGGTCCCTGGAATTGGAAAGTGTCCTTATGCTCCCAGTTTCAATAACACCGCCATGATGACGTCACAGGGAGACTTGTACACAGCTACAGTCATGGATTTCATTGGCCAAGACCCTGCTATTTATAGAACAATGGGCCCTTCCAACCGCTTGAGGACGCTGCAGTATAATTCGAAATGGCTGAACGGTAAGTGCCCCCTCCCCTTTCGTTTAAGGTAATTTCAAAAATAGGCTAATTATTAGTGAATGAGCTTGCCTCCTTGAATTAAAGGTTATCTCAAGACAATTTAAGAATGTTATTTCAGAGTCTTGCAACTTAAGAGAAAAACTTTTAAAACTTTATCAACTTTTTCTTCTTTTTTTCTTATTTTCTTATTTTGTTTTGTTTTGTTTTATTTTATCTACCTATCTATCCATCTATCCATCTATCTATCTATCTATTTATCTATCTATCTATCTTTAACATTGAATTCACCCAACCGTGAAAATAACATCATCTTTCTAAACGTCCTTTAATTGAACAAGCATGACACATATTTGCACTATCACATATTTCCAATGCCGCAACTTTAAAACTTTAATATTGAAGCGCCTGACTCAAAATATCACATGAATATTAAACCAATTCTAGACCCACCTCATAACTGCAATAAATTTAAGAAAAATGGTACATTGCCATTCATGTTAACTTGACATCAGGACTACCTCACCGTTAAGACCGTTAGATTGTTGACTTAATGGTGAGGTTTCAATGTTACGATAATTATTATAATTACATGGGAATATTTCATTTGTTTCAGAGCCTAGTTTTGTTTCATCCTACGAAATTGGCCAGTACATATATTTCTTCTTTAGAGAGTCCGCGGTGGAATATATCAACTGCGGAAAAGTGAGTTGTGTAATGTTATATAGAGTTATGCAATGTATCAAAATCGATGTTATAATATCTAGTATTAAAGAATGATTTTGAGTGCAAAAAAAAAGATGATATTTTACCACACCTTGAATACAGCCTATATTAATTGTTTCCTATGTTTAATTGAAAGACTAGCTAAATTGTGTCAATAACATGTATATCAAAATTGAGTTAGAAAACAAAAAAGTTGGATCACCAAAGCTATATATGTTTTGGAGTAGGACTGTATTTTTTTTATAACAAAAACATGTTTTAACCATTGTTATTTCGTCATCTTATTTAATTTTATTCTTAAATTTCAGAGTATTTACTCCAGGGTTGCAAGAGTTTGTAAGGTAAATAAAAATATTATCAAAATGGAAATTTATTTTTTAAATTTCACAATAATATTGCAATAAATCAAAGAATATTTAATTTCAAAATGTTCTTTTTCTGCACAGAATGACTCGGGCGGCCATTTCTTGTTAGAAGACAATTGGACAACGTTTATGAAAGCGAGGCTCAATTGTTCGTTACCCGGAAGATACCCCTTTTATTTTGATCATTTACACGCGACTTATTTTGACCACGGTCAGCGGTTATTATATGGAATATTTACCACCGCGCCGTAAGTATATTTTAAAATGTTCTTAAAATTGTTCAAATAAATATCCATAGTTTTGAGAAAGATATAATTTTATGTATATCTCTCTTGCAATGCATAGTTATACAAACCAAACCCCAAAATTTGAATGGATAAAACCTAAATTAACTCAGTTTCTTCTATTTAACATAATATTTCTGTGATTTCTTGGTGACGACAAATGGCCACAAAGACGACATGTACAAATTTATGACAGGCAAGACTGGAAACTTTAAGTTATTACATTAGTCCCATCAGTTCCAGATGTCATTTACATTTAGATCTCTCTACAGTAATATATGTACTGTCTACTTGGATATATCTTCGTCGTTTCTATATCGGCCGCCATCGGAAAAACATCGTTTCAACATCAGCGAAGTTGCGCTGATGTTGATACGATTTGGAATGCTATCTGGGTGTAAGATATGCTCCGACTAATACTGTAACTTATGTTCCGCAAATGTCTTATAATTTCAGAACGAGTATATATGGCACCGCCCTCTGTATATTTAACATGACATCATTCGATGTGGCATACAGCGGTCCGTTTAAATATCAAGAAAACTCACAAATGGCTTGGAGCAGGGTCCCTAATGAAGATGATGCTACCCAAAAGGTTTGTGTAAAAATATTTTGTAAACATGCCTTCCAATCTTTTTCTGACATCACTTCAAGGTGCACACTACTGAAAAGGCCTACTGCTGTTTAACTGGATACTCTCTGCAAAATAGAGAGCAGCATTCTGATTTATTTTCTCACTTTTTTTTTCTTTTTGGTTTGTCATTTATTTGATTGAACTGAATTAAAAGTGGGCTAGAGGTTAAAAACAGGCAATATTAAATTTAATCAACAAGATATATCCAAGTAGGCCCATTTATTACAAATAGAATAGACCAAATTTGCATGTTGGTAGTTTGAAAATTGCAAGTGAGTAAGTTGTGAATGTGTTCTACACTATTTTGTTGTTTTCTGCAGTGTGGTTCCTCATCAAAAGTGAAGAGGTCGCTGTTGTATGACAAGCCCAAACAGCACCACCTGGTGAATGCCAAGAAATTCCAAATGATGGACTCTGCAGTGCAGCCTGTCACTGAGAACCCATTCACAGTGTCTGAACAAGAAAGGTTTGTAATATTGGTACAGATACATAGGGTGTCTATGCTGAGGCAAGATATAGACACCACCCATTGAGTAATTGAGTAACATGGTGTGCATATTTTTATGTCTAATAATAAAATAACTAGACGAGAAACAATATATATATATCTATTGGTTGAGCATTGATATAATTATATTATATATAACATGAAATAAAATTTATATTATATATACCATGAAATAAAAATTTCAAACTAAATTTCTTCCAACAGGTGGAGCCACATAGCGGTGGACACAGTCCGCGTTAAACACCACCAAACGATTCAAGTTATTTTTGTGACGACTTTAGAAGGGGTGATTAAGAAATTAATGCGCCCTCCAGGGTCAAAGGTCACCTGTATCATCGAAGAGATCCAGGTCATTGACCCAGAGGATTCTCAAATCATCACAAAAATGCAGTTGCTAGGAGACCAGGGGGCACTTTTCCTGACGACCAACAACCGCGTCATACGAATTCCCGTCCAGAGATGCAACCGATTCAAGACGAAAGAGTAAGTCAGATAGATTGATAGTTGCATAGTATTCAAATGATTGGTTGATTGGCAGATTGAACATTGTTTTTAAAGCTCTGTGGAATTATTTTGGCAATTTTGGTGGATATATTTGGAAAGAGAGTGGTTTTTCTTGGACACTGTAACCTTTTTGAAATTTTGAGAAGGCTCACTGCCGCTGAACAATATATTACAAAATAATATTATACTTTATTGCACTTATCTTGATTTCTTGTAATTTTTAACAAATTCTGCAATCAGCTGCAAACTTTGTAGTGAATGCTTGCCTTATGATTTTCACTGCACATAATTCTTGCAAATCATGACAATTCAGCAAAAAGCGCTTAAATTATCAGTGATTTCCTAGCAAATTTTAACCTCTGTATTGTCTGTTTTTATATTTCAATTATGTATAGTTGAGCAGAAAACATATATTATGGCCCTGCTCGACAGAGATATGTTTATCAGTAATTGGTTCATTATGATTTATTTCATTACGTTTCAGTCTGTGCATCAAATCCCAAGATCCATACTGCGGATGGCACACCAAACTCAACATGTGCAGTCCAGTGCCATCTTCCTTGCCATATCATGGCTGGCATCAAGATATCCGCTCATGTCCTGTCACTGAATATCCAGGTAAGATCCATTATAAATTTCCTAATGCTAGAATAATGTTTTGGTGTTTGGTTAGAAATGGGTATTTTCTTTGACATAGTAGTAATGAAGCATTGTAAACAGTGTAATGACAGAACAATCCACTAGGTGTCATGTGAGGTGTTTAAGAATGAAGTGCCCTCTTGTGGATTGTGGATTGTTTGATTAACTCTGCTGGGAGGCAGAGTTTATGTTCTTAGTTGGGTGTCAGCTTCCCTCAGTTTGGTCCTGTGCAATGTTGGGACATAATGCAGGAATTTATTTAATTTAAACTGCATTAATCAACTATTTTGATTTAATGAGAAGAAAAAAAACTTACCTGAATTTAAATTGATTTACACTGTCATGTGAAAAGTCTCTAAAACGATGTAAATAACCCGTTTAGTAGGATACGTGTAGTCTAACCAATATCACATTTCAGAGAACTTTTTTTTTTCTATAGCAACCTAATGCAGAACAGCTGTATATCCCCATTGAGATGCTATTTCAGTTATGACAACAATTAATATTCAAAACAAACATATTTCAGTAAATTTTTTAATATTTATTTCTTACTTTACCACCAACCAGTTGATGGCGGCTGGTCAGAATGGTCCAGCTGGGAAGAGTGTCATCATACAGGAAGTTTAGCGAGTGGCGATCGATGTTTGTGTCGAAGGAGGTCATGTGACAGCCCTCCAGCCCTCTACGAGGGCAAACAGTGTTCAGGGCCTTCAGTAGAGGTCACTAATTGTACAAGTAAGTAAAGTGATATTATGTCATCCTTCATATAGACAGTCATAAACAGCTAATTTGTGTTGATCTTTATTAGTAATAGGGAATTTCTTTGCTATATTATACAACTTTCCTGAATCCGATATGTCGGGCGACCATCCGCCATTTGTTATATTCTCCAATAAATTGTCACAAATCATAGAAAAGCCTTTGTTTCTACAAAAAAAATCCTCATGACAAGGAACCCCGTGATTTTTTATCTTGCCAAGATATCTTTTCCTCTCCAATGTAACAATCAAAATAAAGGAAATATTGTACGGTCCAGCCCATAAGTATGAATGAAGAGGTCTAATTGGAAAAGCACATTTCATGGACAATAATTATAATATTCTCTTTTCTTTTTAGCTCATGGAGGTTGGACCTCATGGTCAGAGTGGTCCGGTTGTTCCGCTACTTGTGGGATCGCAATGAGGACTCGCAAACGAACCTGCAGCAATCCGGAGCCTCGATTTGATGGACATGTTTGCGTTGGGGCTGATATCGATGAACAGTATTGTCATGAAATTCCTACCTGTCCAGGTAAACTGCAGTGATATTGAATACATTATCAGTGTGTGTGAGTGTGTGTGTGTGTGTGTGTGTGTGGGTGTATGTATCGGTGAAAATGGAAAGGTATCTCTCCCTGATAGTGATTTGAACCATATATGAGGGATCCTAGATTCCGATTCGGATGGAAGGGAGATACATTTCCAATAGAAGAAAAGAAAATTATTCTCAATGTGCAATAATATAATTAAAAAAATCACAGAATGTAGAGTTAGTATGAAAATCTAATCAAGTAGTGGGGAGAATTTGTGCCAAATAGGATAGGATACTGCAAAATTACGTACACCTCTGTAATTTGGCACAGACGTAGAACATCATGAAAAATAAGATGGAGAGGCATTTATATTTTTGCTATTGTACTATTGTAATTATCTTTGTGGACCAATTTTGATGATTGATAATCCCCGATAATTGATCGCAACATTAATACAGTTTGCTGTTTTACTAAATAATTTTTTACCTCCGTTTCACGAGATGATGCTTTCCTTATTTCAGAACCAACTCCTTCCCCAGTGGATGGACAATGGTCAGAGTGGAATGAATGGTCTGGATGCAGTGCGGTGTGTGGCGGAGGCATCCAAGAGAGATTCCGAAGATGTGACAATCCTCAACCGCATCATGGAGGAAAGGATTGCATAGGGAACTCCATCAGCTGGCAGTATTGTAACACATTCGACTGTGAAGGTATAAAGACTATTCCTCTGTCCTTTCAAGGCAACATTTTCCTTAATGCCTGGCTTTGAATTTAATTCTGAGCTTAGAAAAATATATATTCTAGCAATGTCTTTGCTCTATTATTTTGGAAAGACTGACATAAATAATCTTTTCAAAACATTGAAAATAAAAATAAAAATATTGAAATATTAGATTCCACAAAGAGGGTTGAGATAGTGAGAAGAATCTTTCTCCTTGTCAGTTTTTAATTTATAGATGTAATTGCAGAACTTCGCAAATCAAGTGACTGGACCCCTTGGGTGAAAGTAAATGCTTCCAAAGAGGGTTACATGGAGCAGCGTTTCAAATTTGTCTGCAAAGCAAACGTCCCTGACCCTCGATTTTTACGAGTGACTGGCGTCAAGACAGATCTCCGGTTCTGCCAACACAGCGGGGACTCCTGCTCAGATAAAGGTGAGCCTGATGCAATATTTGTCAAACGCGTGCGTCGGCATTGCCAGAAATTTATGAAAAGCCACAAATCAAAGCTAACAAAACAGAAAGACGGACCGAAAAAGTTCGAGAATTCTGTTTTTGATAGTAAAAAAGACATGTACCTGAGTGACGCACAAATCAAGGTAAACCTTCAGACGAGAAACGTCTTCAGTGGGTACTGCTGGTGTCGGAATTTGGGACTTATGAGATGGTGTAAAAAATGCAGTCCCGAAGAGTACAGAGACTATATCATATCCTTGATCAGAAGATGAGTTATTTGTCAGTCTTTCATATGAAACGTTATGTGATTCACAGCTGAAGTGTGACCGTCTTAAGTATTTATTATTACAAATCGACTATGTTTTACTGTTATCCAGTATTTAGTATTGTAAATATGGTATTTGTCAATGAAAATAAGGCATATTATTGTGTGCTATACTGTGATGAAAAGAATATTTGCACAAAAAAGTCTGTTTGCTAATTAGAATTTTGAATTTATTCAACTTACAACTAATGAGACGTTCAGTTAAAATGGACACGTAGAACTGCAGAAAATCTTGTATTTCATAGCATAATATGCACTCAGGGAGTACTAGGCATAGATCAGTCATGCACACATTCAATGTATTTTAGTATGTTATGAAGGATGTTTCATCCATAAGACGACAAACTTTTAAAGTCTTCTACTTAATGTATTATAAATCATGTAAAGTTTAGTTCAGACAAATGACTGTAGAGGTCAGCACAGGCACATATGACATATTTAGCGGGAAATTTGAATTAACATTTGCAATGGCTAGTCAAATAATGATATTTCTTATTTTGTAAATAACATTAATGCACTTGAAGCATATTTTTTTAGCTTATGTGTAAATGTTTTGTTGAGAATGTCATATTTTGTAGGACCAATTTAATTTCGAGATTTACTTCGTCGATAATTAGACGTTATTGTTGTTATATATAGACAATGCTCTCCCATAATGCTATAATTAGTTAATAATGCATGTATACTATTTATATTAAAATCTTTTAGTGTTGTTATAGCTGTAAATATAGATGTTGTAATTAGCTGAAATTTTATTTGACAGATTTCCGTGCAATTTTTGGTTTTGCGAGTAACTGGTTGCTCCTAATGGCTGACACTTTGTTTGGCCTGATAATATTGTTCATGTCATTGAATCTTTATATACTCCTTACAAAAGTATATGCATTTATAAAATGGAACAACCAATTTACTGGCAGATTATTTCTTTTTACGAATGAAGTTATAGCAGACTGGCTTTATAATTTAATGAAAATTTATTGAATTGCTGTATTTAAAACTATTATATTAATATTATATTGTGAAGCCAAATGTTATGCTTTGGCATGATTTTTAAAGCGTGTATAGATATTACAATTATTTTGGCAGGATGTTACTGTAGATTTCACTGTTGTTTTGTTCGTGTATTTTATGGAATGAATTAAATGTGTTTAAAGGGATCGAATGCTTATTTTATGTTTTGTTTTTGTTTAATTATGTTTTCTGTTTCGTTGCTGTAATGTCTTGGCTTCAGAGTTGTTTTGGATCCTTACCTCTGCTGTCACAAAAATGTAAAACCAAAAAGCTTCTGATCGGAAAGACAGCGACTGACCGATGCTCTTCCATTACAAAATTTTAGATAATATTTGTATAGATTTATTAGAACAATAAAACATATAGAGTTAAACAGTTAACAATTTCGAGTTCTGTAAGAAGCTTTGCGTAATTACGTTACATCGTTGTGGGGACTGGCATCCTTTTGGTTTGAACAAATCTGGTAAAATTTGTCTCCCAAGTTTGTTTGTTAGTATGTTTATTTACCAGAAGAAGCAGATATGCTTATCGAGCTGGTACAAATTAAAGATATAGTATATACAAAAATACATTGTGATATTGAGATAATAATTACATGTATATTCAAATGATATTATGCTATAAAATGGTAGTTGAAAGCAAAATTTTGATAATTTGGAATAATATCTTGAAATATTTTAAAAATTACGATAGTTGATACTTTATGTATAAAAGATAATTCTTAACGTTCTACTACATGCTTCTAATGAAACCTTCTCTACCTCAAAATGTGACGGCAGCTGTGAAATAATTTCATTCCTTATGCATGCTCCCTGACAGAGGTTTTCATTTTGGCAGAAAAGTTATGTTTGAAAGACTTTAACAACTTAAAGATCATCTTCCATGATTCAAGGATTACTAAATTAAGAATTTTTTGCATATAATATTCAAACAGAATGCTGTTCACTCATCAAAGTGCCAAAACTTCAGTGTTTATTATTCAATGTTTATATTTGTTTTTGGTATAATATATTCTTTGTGGTGGCTTAATTACTTTCTGATTAATATTCGATTGATAATAATTCATGTACATTGTATTTTGGTCTTTGACTTCATGGTACAATTTGGAAGTAGGTAGTTTTATAAGTAAATATCTATTTGTTTTTGTTAATCAAGTTATTTTATTAATAATCTTGCATCTTTGTGTATATGAATTAAGTGCATAATTACTAACCAATATTAGTCTAGATTAGACAATCCGGGATTAACATTCTAATCATCTACTTTTGTGATTTGTTAACACTTACTATTATTTACCATGTTTGTGTAGGGTGACTACTAACATTCTTCAAATTCGAATTTTGATCTGTCATCATGTGCCCGCGTTTGACAAATTTTGTTTTTCAGTGTAACATACTGCAGAGCATTTCTTAAGACTATTTTGAGCATCAAGTGATGTGAAAAATATTCTACTTTGGATATAATTGAAATCATATACGTTCGCCTACTTGGGTGGACAGTTCAAAAATGCACATTTACTAAGCGACAATACTTACAAGGTTGTCGCCAAGTCAATATGTTAAGATATGCTCTGCACAAAATACAATTAAATGTTCCAATAATGGTTTTACAAGGTGTATCAGTGCATAAAAGAATGAAACATTGCACTGTTTATGTATTTGTGTTAATGGGTTTAATAATACTATTTATCTGTATATTATAATTTCTTTCATTAAAAGTAATGTCTGGTAAAAGGTATAACTTCTACTGGTCTTGAATAAACTGTAAATATTACTAACCGATAATTACCTTTATTAATAGTGGATAAGTGATCCTTTAAGTCTAATATTTCACCTTACTTTAAGTAATGGACACTTTCTCTTAATCTATCATAATAATTTTATATTTAAATGCATTAATAATATTCTTGCATGTCAGTAGTGACCTCTAGTGTATAGTAGTGACACTAACATTTTTCTACAGGGATAACCAATGTGGCGGATGTGGATGGAGCATGGTCCAAATGGTCGTCGTGGTCAAGATGCGACCGTGTGTGTGACATAGGAGTGCAGTGGAGAGAACGGTCGTGTGCTAACCCCACTCCGTCGGGCAACGGCAAGGATTGTTTGGGACACGGGCGCGAAGCCAGGGAGTGTAACGTCCATCCATGTCAAGGTAGGGTTATGGATACATTTGGATACTGTTAGTTAAATAAAGTAATATAGACTATCTTTCAATCTCTGAAGGTTATATTTGGTCGGAATATAGAATAATGTAGCTGTCTAATTACACTGCACTCGAAATCAGCGAAATTCCCACAATTAGTGAAATTCGCCACAATCTGCGAAATTCGTCACAATTAGTGAAATTTGCCACCCTTGAAACTCCCAAAATTATGCAAACACAGTTTGTAAAACAGAATATTTGTATACATAACTGTGTACATCATTAGCGAAGTTTTTAAACACAAAAATCTGACAGATTTGTTAGTGTTGAAGCAGTTTTAGGAGGTGACGAATCTTGCTGATTAGTGAATTTTTCTGATTCCGAGTGTACTCTCTTTTCTGGCCAGAGTGTGTGGAAGATAGATACTGATCAAGTTGTAGGTGCTACATGGCTAATTGTGCCACATGCGTTTTCCATGGAAAAAGCATGGTTTTTGCCTCGTTATAATTAGCTAAAAACCATGCGTTTATCCTTCTCATGGAAAACGCACGTGGCACGTTTGGCCATGTAGTGCTCGAAATGTCAGTGAAGGATTTTGGTAGGTCTGCGAAAATAAAGTTTACATCATTAATCTTCTCTCTATCTCTTTCAGGCATGTGGTCGACCTGGGGAGAGTGGGGCCAGTGTTCAGTTACCTGCGGCATTGGCTACAAATGGCGATCACGACAGTGTCAAGCCCTCGCTCCCGGACGTCAGTACACCAAGCCTTGTTATGGCAATGATAGAGATGAAGAAAACTGTCAGATGCCTGCTTGCTCAAGTGAGTAGAACTCATACTATAAGAAAATGCAATGTTATGATCCAGTGTTCATGCGCTAAGAAAATGTTCTGAGTAAAACAAATCATTTACACACCAAAAAATTGTTTAACAGGATTACAAAAAGAATTACCAAAGAAAAAAAAAATTATAATTGCTTGTTCATGAGCTTGAATTGCAATTACTTAACTTCGAAAAAAAAAAGTTTGTCAAATAAAAAGAAAATTATTTTTACCTTAAGTAGATTTTTTTAGTGTATATTAGCTCTCTATCAGCTGAAAGTTAATAATATTCTTATTATCTTAATGCTGTTTGGATGATTAAATGAAGGATTTAGGTTAAACTTTTTACTTATTTTTGACAAGGCAACATTTTGTGTACCATTGGCAAAGTGACCGGTCACTAAGAAAATCTTACTTGAAATCGCATCTGTGCTTCGACCATTTCCACACTTAGTTCAAATATGTTCTTTTTCTGTGTATAATGACTTGTAAACAACTATGAGAGTGGTCGAAGCGCGGAATCAAAAAACAATTTACTTACCGGACACTTCAAAAGACTCGCCTACTTAACAGCAAGAAGGCTTTGCAACCACTTTTTGCTAACTGATTTTCAGGATTCGATGGCTGGGATGAATGGACGTTATGGAGTGAATGTTTTCCGCAAAGCACTCAACAGCGAAAACGAGTTTGCAAACTTCCCTTTCCCACTTCTGAACAATGCCAGGGCCCCAGCTTAGAGACGAGGATGTGTCGTTATAATTATATTGGTCTGTATAGCTGCAAATATATTGCTATGCTTATTTAACTATTCTGCAGGTGCAATTTAATTGTTATTTTCCCAAGTAATTACTGTAACCAAAGGTGTAACAATAGCGGTACTTCGATTTGCAGATATTAGAACTTCCATACAATCACCTGATAATTATTTTCTGTATGAATCTGATTATCATTTGCAAGTTTTGAACATCAGTTTTCATCGTTAATGTCTTAATGATGTTATACAGTGTACTTGATTAAACTCAAATTTAGAAGCGTATAGAACTTAACTGCTGAGGACATGATGTGAATCCAGAACTCCCATTGGCTGATATTCTGACTACCTTAACCAATGAAAGTCCTGCCAGACCTGGATTTATATTGTCTTCAGGAGTTTAGTTTTGAAGTCTATCAGTCTTGCTGTAATGATAATGTAATTGCATTATGATAGCAAGCATATGTCTGGTCCTAATTAGGCTCTGACTTTTTTCTGTTTCAGACATCCAATCAAATGAGATCTCACAGATGCAAGAACCCACACACAGAAGAAACAATTTCCAAGTATTCCACTTGGTAATAACTGGATTAATTGGCTTCATCCTCGGTGGAGCCGTTTGTGTGGGGCTTTACATGTACATCCAACGGGCACGGCAACATGCTCAAGGCAAGCTGAAGGAAGAAAACCCTTACAGCACAATAAATAAGTCAGACATTAAAGAGAACTTATACATGAGTCCCTCCCAGATCAGTGTGTCTAACGGCGGACCGCCTAGTGGAGGGACGCTGAACAATCGAGGCTATTACAGCTCAGGGTCATTGATAAAAAAAGACCCCAGTAAAATGACAGTTAAGGAGGCCACCCTCCAGCGTAATTCTATCATGAGGACTAACTTGTCGCTAAACGACTTATAGCAAATATACAATAAAGAGGACCCAGGAGTAGAGTGGTTATTTGGGCAGGGGGATTTAGAGGAGAATAAATATGGCGAGTGTTCGCATCCTGTCGAGGGAGGAAGTAGGGGATGGTTGTTTTTCTGTGAGGCAGATTCATCAGACACTGAGGGAATATTATGTGATGATGACGACTGTGGTGATTTATCATCACCCGAAGGGCACAAAAATAGGGTTACCATCACTGATATTGCCTTGGTTACGCCCGAGCAGCATCATCATTCATCGTTCGAGGAGAGCGATTACGACAACGATGGTGACCCAGATGAATTGATAGAGACTGGTTCACTAGGTTCGCAAATTTCCAATGACTCACATGGTGTTTTTGAACAGACTGACTACAGTCCACCCCATATGCTTTCTACGAACAATCGCCGACATTCCAGTAATGGCTCAGTGTCTGACGAGATGGCGTGCGGAGGCAACGGTCTGACAGACCCCGCTCGTGAACTGTACAACCAAGCCAGAAGGGCAAAAAGATCAGCATCAGAAGGATACATCTTTGGAAATGCAGACTGGACGGAGAGATACATCATCAACCGTCAAAAGAGCTGCATGTCCGAAGAGTGGAATTTCAAGGAGAAGGATCTACTTGAGGCTGCGGAGACAATCGTATGACAACGTTTCGAGAAATTTTGCATGAAATAACAGCAACCTAAAGACTTTCGATCGATAAGTATCTGTGTTGTATGTGATGCTGGAGACTTTATGTTTGTCACGAAATAGGTTTCTGATGTATATTTGGATGTATATTTTAGGAAGGAAAATATTATTATGTTATGCTCTAGGGCCTAAAAGTATAATATAAAAATTGCATGTATTTGTTGCTCGAAAAGACTATGTAATTGTATAATTCAATACTCCATGCACACATTGTACAGTCTCTGATACAAAGTTCAAGTCGAAAGGATAAGGTTGGATAAGTGAAAGTTAACAGAAAGTATTATGAAATACTAAACCCTCGCTATGTCAAGAATATGATGCTTATTATTTGTTGGGACTGAGATTCAAAAACGAAAGATCTTTGCAAAATGAAATCTTGGATAAGATGTCAGACCAGGTGCTCAATGTTTGACCCTAGATGACCCAATTAACCTAATTAGCTGCAGTAGTTGACCTACATTGCACTAATTAGGTTAATGAGGCATTATTGGGTCAGATGCCTTACTCTGCCCAAAGAGACAGTTTTTATGAGATTCAATGAATCTGTAACCAATCATCCATCAATGGATTAATCCATTTATGGATGACACTCCTCTCCTGGCTTCTCTTTATTGTGACAAAGTTTTGAAACCAATTTGTAATAAAATACAAACATGTGAGATTTTAGATGATTTAGTACTGAGCAATGACTCCTATAAATAACGATTTGCTTCCACACGTTTTTGAATGTATTTCGAGACATAAATATTTATCGGAACTTTGCATTAAAACATCATCGCCATTTAAAAATGTATATTCATTCTACTGTATTATTTTGAGGACATCTTATTTTTGGCTTTCTTTAGGTTAATCGTATTTATATTTCATTCAAGTAGTAAGTAAAAATCTAGTATGTATTGAAAATTCTCACCTCTAGATGGACCTTATTTTGCATATATTTCATTCACTGATGACCAAACTTCTACTTGTAAATATTTTTAATGTTTACAAGGTGTTTGCGTCATCGCATGTGCCCTGTTAAAAACTATCAATAAAAATGTTTGCTACCCATAAAAGTTGTGTGAACAAAATAGGGATTTTGTATTACGACGAAATTCATAATAAGTCGTCTTTACCACATCTCATTACCATATTATTATGTAGGCCGCTAAAGTGATGATGTTTTAAATGCAGACTTCATCGCTGTGAGTACTTTCTAAGTGATGTAAATGTTTCGTTTATTTATTCCTTGTTTGGTGTCTCAGAGACAAGAATATTATTATGTACATTAGAAGAAGTGTTCTGTTCAAGTAAGATAGAGCATTGATAGTTAATTATTTAAATAATACGTGTTAATCATTTCGCTACTAGGTTTAATATGACTCTTTGTGAATACAAAGTAGAATGGAATGAGGTAGTTGACAATTATATACATGTATAATAGATGTGTCATCGTTAAACTAGGGTATGATTTTTGTACGTCTTGAGTTTTCGCGATCATTTACATGACACGCTCCATCACTTGACTAGACGTCATGCAAATTACTGTCATGCAAATTAGTTAGTGATAGCGCCCTCTGGTGCATATTGCTAATTACTCTCTTTCACTGGGAATTTATAGTTCCATAAAGAAATACTTGACAATTTCTATGTTTTATATCGTAGTCGGTCCTGATTAGGTCGTGCCATGGTTTACAAGTCTCTGTTGACAGCATATAATCAATCAATATATCCCTCAAGATGTTGTGAAATTCCTCTTTTAAGTGTAATTAGTTATCTCATTTAATGACAAGTAAATGCTGTTGTTTAATTCCGTCACAAATTGAGTTTAAAAACTACTATATTTTATTTAACATTATATTATTACGTCATAACAAATTATCAATTACGTTGAGAAAGATTTAAGCAAATTATAATTTGGTGCATGGTACATGAGGCGCCACCTTCCTTTTAGTAAACCAATTATTAAAGGTATAGATCTGCCATCTTGTGAGAAACCGGGAAACAAAGCAAATATTCACCCCGATAACTACTAGAACGTAGCGTGCACTCTTAGTATTATCACAAATGAGTTAACAAAAATGAGATATAAGAGATCCGAGTTGGACTGTTACGATTATTTACGTTACCTACCATACGGTTAGGTTTGTTGGTTGTGAAAATTATCAGTTATTTGTATGAAGTATTGTACAAAATGACTGCATGGTTATATATTGTGTAACCCTACTGTACATTTGTAAATATTTATGTAAAGATAAATGGCAAAAATAGGAGAAAAGTATATTTGTGTATTGAATTCAGTAAGATGGCAGTTAATCTAGATGCATCCGAATATCTTGAGTTTATGATATTTGTTTCTTTAAATTTTCATGGAGTACAATGTAGTCTCAATGGCATAAATATAATAGTACACAGTAGATAATATTGTAACTGTATACCCCCCAACAGTTAGTAGATCAGGTCATATACAGTTTATAGTCAATATAGGGGAGAGTGGGGTAATGTGGGACAATTTAAAATATTTCATTTCTTGAATTTGTGGCAATTAAACTTAATTTTGTCCTTTTTTATTTATAAGACATTTTTATTTAAATTGTATATAGTATATTATTATAAAGTTAATCTCGTTATTGTGGACGCACTGGCCTAAAAATAATTAAGAGGTTCAGATCATCCATTTAATTCAAAGAGTTATTTAGATTTTTGCTATATTTTGTGAAGATATTAAAGTATTTGGAAGGTTTTATTTAAAAAACAAACAAACAATTATTAGGGTTCGGGAAAGAAGATATTTTCACTGAATACAGTTGAATAAGTGTTGATTTAAACATTGTTAAACGCAGATAAAAGTTTGTTTAAGATTGTGAACCTTGTAAGATTGTTTCTGAAAATGACTTTTACATTGATCTTCTTGGTATGTGCATGCATGTACAACATAAATGGTGAAATCTGACATAATGCTCTTTGAAAATTGTGAAGTTTTTATATCGTATACACGTACCATACCGAAACAGATCAATGCTTAATTGTGACAATATACTCCACTCTCCCCTATGTTACAACATGTATCCATATGATATTGTTACAAATGTACAATGTAACTGACAAGTAATGTAAATTTTCGTATCTTTTTTGTTATTTTTTTTTAAACGTCAGACCGTACCTATTGTTGACCCATTGATAACCTAGGTGAGCTCACACTGGCTTCGCATGTCACATCATTTCGCAACTTCTCAACAAATGCAAATAATTACCTACAAGATCCCGTTCATTGACATAATTTATCTTGTTTGCACCAATCATTCATCATGAAAGTCTTTCCCTCATAAATCACGTGCAGCATCCACGAAACTGCAATTTCTGCTGAAAGATGGCGCTTGTCCGGTGCGTAGCACCGGTCTTTCTGAGAACTGATGCAAAGCTCAAGGGATATGGTAAAAAAAAGATCATTGAAAAGGTGTCGCAATGCCGTTACAACGCTTGTTCAGTGCCATTTACTAAAATAGTACCTTCTGCAGTTGGTGGAAATCCACGGTAAAGTTGTTCAATTTCATGACGATAGTTGAGTTTAAGTCAAAAGAAATCGTCTGAACCAGTTTCACAGCGATTGGCTTCTTGGAAGAAAGAAATAAGGCATAGTAATCGCACTACTTTGTGTGCAGATGCGCAGAAGCATTTCCCTTCCCGATTCTGGGGGAGCGGCAAATAGGTTAACAGAAAGGCCAGTGCTTCGCACCGGTTTGTAGCACCGCCTTTCAGAAGAAATCGACAAAACTGTGTTTGTTTAGAATGTGCTTCAAAATCTCGCTAGGTGGCGTGCATGGTGTGAACGATCACTCCACCTAGCGAGAATTAGCGATTGTAATATTTGGATGCTATAAATTGAATTTGTCAGTCTATGTTCACCAAAGTGAAAAGTTGCGAAGCCAATGTGATTGCGAAGCCAATGTGAGCTCACCTATACGAAATGTGAAAGTGTTGAATGTCCATAAACAATGCAGTCGAGCCGAACAGTTTCTGCCATACACTTGATAACAATGTAAAATTATACTGATGTATTCTTAACTGTTGTTTCATAGATAGCAGCAATAAGTATGATCTTAAATAAAGACATGGATATAATTTTTCTTCGTCCGTCTTTGTTATGTTGGGTTTGGGAGTCCACACTGGAGTACATTTAGGCCTACTCCCTGATAGCATTCCAAATGGTATCAACAACAGCACAATGTCGGCGATGTTGATATGATGTTGTATAACAGTGGCCAATATAGAAACAATGCTGGGACGATTTGGAATGCTATCAGGGCTCTGCCTACTCTATGAAACGAGTTGTTATACTTGCCCCAGCATAGAAGCTGAGTACCAGGTACTGCCAATTCAACATCTCCTGCAGCCAAAAGCTATCATGGATTATCGGCAAACATTAAAACAATGAAGTAACCATTTGGTTTTAGAATCTGTATATTACCATAGATCTGTGAAGTCAGCTACCTGGCGCTGGCTACTCGGCATTTACTTAAACCTGACATATGTAGAAAAATTATAAAGCATTCAAAGTATATTTAATTTTGCTTCATAATTGAACTAATCCCTATCTAATTGAGAAAAATTGGCCAAATGTTGGGTCAACTGACCAACAAACCTACCAAAACTAATTCTAAGGACCCCATAAACAATAACTAAGCATTAGAACTAAGTTGCCTAATTTTTGCATACAATCCCATTTACCTGATAAAATTTATATTTACTTGCCAAAAGTTGTTTTTCGGGCTGACAGCCAACTGACCAACCAACCTACTAAAACTAATTCTAAGGACCCCAGAAACAATAATCAAGCATTAGAACTAATTTTAATTTCTTAATTTTGGCATACAAGCCCAAAAAAGTTGATTTTCGGTTCACAGCCAACCGATCAACCAACCTATCAAAACTAATTCTAAGGACCCCAGAAATAATATTCTAGCATAGGCCCTAAGCAGCTAAGTTTCATTGCTTCATTTTTGCATACAAGCCTATTTACTTGAGGAAAATCAGCCAAAAGTTGGTTTTCAGCTGACAGCCAACCAACCAACCAACCTACCAAAACTAATTCTAAGGACCCCAGAAACAATTATCAAGCAAGAACTTATTTTCATTCCTTCATTTATGCATATAAGTTGGTTTTCAGCCAACAACCAATTAACCTTATTGTCATTTTTTTGGCAGTCTGGTTGAGAAAATGAACGTGTCTCTGACGTCTTTCAAGTGGGTGCCATTCAGTAGTATTTATGGGTTTTGTCATATATTCTCAAAACCAGTAATAAAGTGAATGCTGCCGATTTAGGCATGCAAATACCTTAAGCAAATACCTTAAGCAAGAGTTTGCATTCTAGATATTTTGATTCGTTTATTCTCTGAAATATAAGAACATTAAAATATGAAGTATTCTGCCATAACTCCAACGGGGTGGAGCCCCTTCCAGTCAGTTAATAATAAACATCCCGGAACAATGGTTTTATTATACCATTAAAAGAATTTATTCAACAAATGTGATCACAAGAACAGAGTCTTAATAGGACAATCTATTGGGCTTAAATCATTACAAAGATTTGCATGCAAGTGGAAACAGAATCTTAGTGAGTTTTATTAATATAACATTTGAACTGCATCTTGTCATGAGCATGTATATCGAATTAAAGCTGTATAGGAAAATGTACAGCATTCTACAGTGGCTGAAGAGTAAACTATCGTAATCTCACAGTGTTGAGGGAGAGAGTGTTATGTATAAGAGTGAATTGTCGGCCCGTGACAAAATAATATACAATAATACATTACTGGTCACTTTTGCATCATTTTTAACTTGCGTAATAAAACTAAAGATAGTGGACATCACTGGCTTAAGGTAAGAGAGAATATAATTTGATATATTTAGGTCAGTACTGTCGTAGGTTAAGCTAGTACTTTCATAGAGAGAGATTCGGCACCATCATGGGGTGATAGTTGGCACTGTCTTTTGACATGGGGCGAGACCTGTCATGGTGCAAAGGTATAGTGATTTTTATTAGTATATATGGACAATTTGTGTGTATCGAGGTAATACTTGAAAGATTTCACATTACGAGCTGCCATGATGCCAGCGCAGTAGCTAAAATGTGTAAGGCACCGCCAACTCCATATTGGCCAGCTCTGCTGAAGGTCCTGGGTTCAATCCCCGGCCCTGGGACTCTTCATGAGCTACACCTCGATTGGATGTCGATTGCATGAGATGTTAAATTGGAGGTGCCTTGTACTCAGTGTCTATGCTGAGTAAAGTAAAAGACCCCACCCATGGGGTAAATGTGTAAAATAGTTTGGACTCCAAGCCTTCATCTCATCATTATGATTGCCTTTGGCAGCTGGACATATAAGCTGACTAAGCTTCAGACCCAGAAACATTGAGACATGGACGATTCGCTACGTCCTGATACAATTTATGATGGTGATTCAACTACTAATGTACACAATCTTTTGTCGCCTCATCCCGACAGCTCTAATCATACTTAGCCGATTCTCAAAATCAATTAATTTGTTGCAAGCTGTCCAGTACAACCCAGGTTGCCACTACTTTACGAACAGACACACCTGAAATGTCCCGGATCGCTCGATGGGTAATTGGCAATGGTCAGCACAGTTCTGGATGGAGAATTGTCTAAGTGGAAACCGGGCTTTACTGATTGTAATTTTTTGGACAGTTGGTGGACCATAATAAAAACCTTTTTTTTTTTTTCAGTAAATGGGCTTCTTATGGAATGAAATTTATTTCTAATGCTTGCTTATTGTGTCTGGGGTCCATAGATTAGTTTTAGTTGGTTGTTTGGCAAGTAAGCAGAATTTTTTCCAAGTAAATGAGCTTGTATGGAAAAATGAAGAAATGAAATGTATTACTAATGCATTGGTTGGCTGTGGGCCAAAAATCAACTTTCGGCCAAGTAAATATAATTTTTCTCAAGTAAATGGACGCTTAGTTCTAATGCTTGATTATTGTTTCTGGGGTCCTAAGAATTAGTTTTGGTAGGTTGGTTGGTCAGTTGACTGTCAGCCAAAAACCAACTTTTGGCCAAATTTTCTCAAGTAGATAGGGTCTAATTCTACGCAAGCCATTTTAGGACATGAGAAAAAAAAATTTAAATTGTATAAACGATGTAGTAAATTGTATATACGAAATACTAAATTGAATAAACGAAATACTAAATCGTATATACGAAATACTAAATCATATATACGAAATACTAAACTGGCCATATCTTAGTTAATATTTGGTCTACAGTTATGTGCAACCTATGTAGAGACTCGTCTTGGGCAGGGCTATCTAATAAACAAGATACAGTATGACAACGGCATGTCCGTATACCCAGCTCTTTCTATCAGGCCCCAATCTTCCCTTCCCTTCTTAGTAGTACTTCCTGTAGTTGGGTTTACTATGTGATGCTGACTTTAATTGCACCATGCTACATTTGAATAATATCTTGATCCATGCTAATTGCATATTGTCAAATTGCATAAGTATTACATATAGCCTGCAATTATAGACCAAACATGGATGATATCAGGAAGTAGGACTTTAAAATAACTTTTCCCATCAATCTAGGAGGGATCCAAGATAGATAGATAGAAAGATAGATAAATTAGATAGATAGATATGGGAAATGCAGCCCTCTAAGGCAAGTTCTTGCCACGATCGAGGGTTGATTGATGAGATGAGAGGGAGGAGGAGTCCACCCATGTTACACTCTTACCCCATGGGTGGGGTCTTTTACTTGCCTTAGCATATGGACACTGACTGGTTATAATTTATCAGGGCCCAATAGATTCCAATATGGCTCAAATAAAAGGGGAGGAATAGGAAGGAAACGGAAAGCGAAGGAAAGGGACAGGGAAGGAAAGGGAAGACTGGGGCCTGATAGAAAGAGCTGGGTTTAAGGACAAGGGTAATTAGGATGTCATATTGTGAAACAAAGTTATTCCCTTTGAGTGCTGTTGTCATAGGTTATGCTGTACCTAGTATATGCCGTACCTTACTTAAAGTATTAAATAGCCCTGTCCAAGGCGAGTCTTTAGATAATTGTAGACTAAATATTAACAAAGATATGGCCGGTTTAGTAATTTTTTTAACGATATAGTAATTCGTTTAAACGATTTAGTATTCCGTTTATACAATTTAGTATTTTGTTTATACAATTTAGTATTTCGTTTATACAATTTAGTATTTCGTTTATACAATTTAGTATTTCGTGTATACAATTTAGTATTTCGTATATTCAATTTAGTATATCGTATATTCGATTTAGTATATCGTATATACGATTTAGTACTTCGTATATACGATTTAGTACTTCGTATATACGTTTTATTACTTCGTATATACAATTTAGTATTTTGTATATACAATTTAGTATTTCACATATTTAGTATTTTGTATATACAATTTAGTATTTAGTATATTCAATTTAGTATATCGTATATTCAATTTAGTATGTCGTATATTCAATTTAGTATTTTGTATATACAATTTAGTATTTAGTATATTCAATTTAGTATATCGTATATTCAATTTAGTATGTCGTATATTCAATTTAGTATTTCGTATATACGATTAAGTATTTCGTATATACAATTTAGTATTTTGTATATTCAATTTAGTATATCGTATATTCAATTTAGTATATCGTATATTCAATTTAGTATTTCGTATATACGATTTAGTATTTCGTATATACGATTTAGTATTTCGTATATTCAATTTAGTATATCGTATATCCAATTTAGTATTTCGTATATACAATTTAGTATTTCGTATATTCAATTTAGTATTTCGTATATTCAATTTAATATTTTGTATATTCAATTTAGTATTTCGTATATTCAATTTAGTATATCGTAGATTCAATTTAGTATTTCGTATATACGATTTAGTACTTCGTATATTCAATTTAGTATATCGTAGATTCAATTTAGTATTTTGTATATACAATTTAGTATTTAGTATATTCAATTTAGTATATCGTATATTCAATTTAGTATGTCGTATATTCAATTTAGTATTTCGTATATACGATTAAGTATTTCGTATATACAATTTAGTATTTTGTATATTCAATTTAGTATATCGTATATTCAATTTAGTATATCGTATATTCAATTTAGTATTTCGTATATACGATTTAGTATTTCGTATATACGATTTAGTATTTCGTATATTCAATTTAGTATATCGTATATCCAATTTAGTATGTCGTATATTCAATTTAGTATTTCGTATATACGATTAAGTATTTCGTATATACAATTTAGTATTTCGTATATTCAATTTAGTATATCGTATATTCAATTTAGTATATCGTATATTCAATTTAGTATTTCGTATATACGATTTAGTATTTCGTATATACGATTTAGTATTTTGTATATACGATTTAGTATTTCGTATATTCAATTTAGTATATCGTATATCCAATTTAGTATTTCGTATATTCGATTTAGTATATCGTATATACAATTTACTAAATCGTTTATACAATTTAATTTTTTTTTTCTCATGTCCTAAAATGGCTTCCGTATAATTCAATAAGTAAAAAGTAAATATACTTTGAATGCTTGCTTTATGATTATTTTTTACAGATGCAAAGTAGCCAGTGCCAAGTAGCTAACTTCAAGGTCTCTCGAGCAAATGCCAAGTAGTCAGCGCCAGGTAGCTGACTTCACAGATCTTATTTCCATAGCTGATTATGGTGACGTCATCCATTGTTTGGCCCTCTCTTTTTCCACTAGATGAATTTGCGATGTCATAATTGAGGATAAGTCACACAAGTTCTTGTGTGTGCTCATGAATTGTCAGGTATTATCGAAAGCAAGCTAAAAACAGTCACTCTGATCACTGGACCCTCTTTTTCATGCTGGGCTTTTAATGGTGATTGAAACAAAGATAAAACGTGATACTTAGGACCTTCTAGATGGGATTTTCTGATAATTTGTTGTCCAGATCTGCCACTAAATTTGACAGATCGCCAAGTAGATAGCATCCTTATCATGGCTTGGTTTGATTGGCATATAACATGGCGATTATATCATGATGATGATTATATAAAAAGACTGATGGAAGATGATACTATAAAAGAAACAGCGATTTATCTAACTAAGGCTTTTGAGAAAAGACAGAGGAATTTGTACCTGTAAATATTAAAAGGTCCAGAAAATTACATATATGTTTATCTCATTTAGATTTTTGAAACCACTGTTCAGTTGTTGCACTTATTATAATGTTGTTATTAGGGTGCATCAGATGCCCTTACATTGGTAAACCTACTTGTCTTAGTCCTCAATCTGTTCTACTCCTAAGAGAAACTGTTCTTATAAAATTTTGTTTCAATAGGATTATATTTAGGGATCCGACCATCCTCTTGAAGTTTTCCCAATTTATCCTACAATTAGTATGCATTAATATGCTATCGGCCAAACTGAAAACTTCTCTGATGATGCATACGTTGTGCATGTACTAAACATAAACAGGCATTACGCAAACCCTTTTTGGATATTATGAACGTTAATCATAGGTGAAGCTCCAATTCAACAATATGCCTTTTGCGTACATAAGCTTCATTGTTGCACATACAGCAAACCCCATTAACCTTCTAGTAGCAATTTGCTAAAAGTTTTCTTATCAACTCAGACCTTGGCCTTCTCTGCCTGTTTTCATTCATATGGGCAAATGACTCTGACCTAGGACTGGAATTTTGGAGAAATGAAATTATGGCTGGTGATGGATCATCATCATCAAAGGAGAATGATCATAAGATTCCACCTTCCAAATTAAAGTCAAATTAAGTGAAATTTTTGGTTGGGGCCAGGTAAAACTCCCATGTTTGCTTCAAGATCAAATAAACAAAATACCACCTAGAATAATAACAAGCGAACATCAAGTAAAGAAAGTCCGAAACGTCTTTTAACTGGTTAACAGTTATTGTTGGAGGACCTGTACTTTAACTGTGGATGTGCCTTACAATGACCTCAAGTTCATCAAAACCAGACCGCAGTGTGAAGTTATACGTCCCAACATATCAAGGTGTGCTTTGCAGGCATTCCTAAGACAGCGTTTAGTGTTTGGTGGGTAAAATGATACTCCTTGCCCTCTTCAGCTCTCAGGTGTATGCAGACCAAAAAGCAGCAATAGCAGCTAATGCTCTGTTAGCCATTAAACCTGATGAGAATAAACCAAGTCAAAATTTGGCACTGGTCATGGAGACATCCGTTTTTCCAACAATCATATCTCCTGTGATGGAATAAGCAGACCTCATCAATCCGGGTTCAAGGTATATTCCCCATTCTGGAGCTAAATACAGTTTTTATAAATGTGACCAAATGGATGTCTGCTTCCTGCAAAGCATCCCTTGAACATGCAGAATATAATCTAGGTGCTTTGAATGTAGTCAATGACTCTGCAGAACATGGCATAAAATAGGGTCTAATTTTCTTCAGGCATCAAAGGATGAAACTAAATATCAAAATTTATTCCATATTGTTGAAGAGTGGCCACAAAAACTCCCATATCTGAGAAAGGTAAAAAGCCATTCGCATAAAATGTCCATTGGAAAATCGGTTTTTGGCACAGTGTTTGTGTCTCCGAGATAACAATTTGCATTGGAAACATGATTCATCATAATGGTGATGAGTTTCAGCAAGAATTAGTTATTTGATTGGTTCTTTTCATTTGTAGTTGGGTAATTTAATTTATTGATATAATTTCATTTAATCACATAATATGACAATTAAACAACTCACCCCGTGCTTGAATCTAAATATTTTACATAATTAGTATGAATTTCGAAGGAAGTCTATTTTCTTTGAATGTAATGTTTCACATATTAGGACATAAGTAATTTTGAAGTATTGGTGTACTTTATTACTTTTAATGATAAAACAGTGTGGTCTTGTTAAATAGAAAAGCTGATATACAGGTTTTCCACAGTATTCATCATCATTTGAACGGGAAGTTTCAAATCGTTGGTAGGATACCTAAATATTGATTGATTTCCTTGAAAATGAGCCTGACAGAGTATGTTGGCATGGAGAACAAATTGGGAACCAAGACAGACCAAAGTTTAGTGCTTGAAAATGTCATCAGGCGGCTGATGCACCCTAGTTGTTATGTTGTATTTTCTTATGTTAGTGTTATATGTTATTTTTAATTGTTTTCTCTTTTGAGTGCCTTATTTTAACTAGTGTTTACATGTGAATTGTAAGCCCAAGAGGGCTGGGGGCTAGACCACGACTGCCATGAGCCCATTTCACTAAAGTAAAGAATTTTCTCTCTCTAAAACAGTGGCCCTTCCTTAATATAACACCTCTGTTTCGGATTAGCCCAGGATTTGGTATAACGAATATTTGATTCAAAAGGCTCCACTGTAATTGTTAAATTTAGAATGTCATTGCAGTTTACATTTACAAGGTATGAGAATTTTTTTCTAATTATAAACTTTCTGAATATTTTGTTTTTGTATGATAGAATAATCATTAATTTAATTTCGATAAAATGATTATTAATGTTATATAATCTAGATTCATAAAACAATACATTATCGATTCTTAAAACTTCAAGGATGATTCAATTTCTTCACAAATTTAAGTTGTACACTTTTGCCGTGACAGCGAGATTCGCCACCCCCCTAAAACTACATAAACACCTTTTAGGTGGCTGCCGCAGTGTTAAAACACATCCAATGATCTATACAATTAGTTTTGTAGTAAATCAAGTTGTTGCAATGTGCATACTCATGTTTTAGGGGGTGGAGAATCTCCCTGTCGTGGCGAAATTCACTGTTGCTGAGTGTAACTGAAAAAAGAAAGGACAACTTGTTCTCAAATCAGTCCCATTGCACCTGTTGTCAAAACAAAAACCTTCTCAACAGGGATTTTGATCTCTGCTTTTGTGTACAGTCTTGTATATTGCGAAGTGGAAGAGAGGCCAAACCGTTTAGCCATTTCTATGGTAGCGAGGTTTGTTGTCAAAATCTCCATGGTGAGCGCAGCGCCATCTGGTATGTATTGAGCAAGATGTTGAAGTAACATTTTTGCAGTTGTTGGATTATCTGCAAACACTGGGCCAATGTAGTAAATGTTTGGTTCTAGAATCTGTACACACCCATAGCCGATTATGACATCATCATGAAATGCTAGATAAGTTGTAGTAACTGATGAAGTCATCCACTGTTTGAGGAACCTCTCGCGTTCCACTGGGTGAATTGTGATGTCATAATCAATGAGTTTTTGGTAATTTTCTTGTGTGTATTTTTTTATCGTTGATCGAGTAGCATCGAAGGTGCGCTGACGTTCGGAATATGCACCCAACCCTATTTTCTTGAAATTGCCCCTGTAAATAATCCCTGAAAAAGATGGTGTATTAAACCCTCTCTTGGGATAAATGCTCATGACTTTTTCAATAGCATTTAAACCGATGTTCCTGTCTCCCAGATGTTCCAGACTCCGTTCTAAAAGCACTCTTCCGATGCCTTGTCCACGAAGTTCATTCTTCACGACAAAATATCCAATAAATCCCACTTCGTCACTAATGATGCAGCCGGCTATGGCCCCTGAAATGATAGACAGATAGATATACATGTATATTGATTAATAACAAGTTTGGCACACTCCACTCTTCTAAAATGAAGAGCATTCCCTCAAAAAGAATTAGAATTGATATTTTATATAAAACATCCATAAAAGTTTAGGTTCAAGTGGTTGCGTAAAGCCAAGTTCACACTGTCACGAGTAAGACCTACAAGTGACCACAGATGTCAAAAATAGGCTATACATGCTCTCTTGTGGCTATATTAATCAATTATAAATTCTTTCGACAAGCGTTCGAAGGACGTCCATGGACAGCCTGGCAAACATCCAACTGCGGCATACATGCGTCAACTGCTCAGCAAACTTCCATTGCCAAGCATCCGTGAGGCACTGTGAGGCATCAGTGAGGCACTCATAGATCGCTTGTGTGCGTGGTTCAAGAGTGAATAAGGAGAGGGCTACGGATGATGGGCACGGTGCCAGGCAGACGGTTGGTGGATGTCTGCCGAGCTTCTCCAGAGCGTTCCACAAGCTGTACAAGAGTTAACAGGAGTGGATAGCGAGTATACACGGATGGAAAAGTTCCCCAGCGTACCCATGAGTTAGCATGAGTGGCCGGGAATGGCCAAGGATGTACTTAGAACGTAAGTAGAACACTCGCCGAGTGACTCCAGAGCAATTCCCATAAATAATGTAAACAATACACTCGTAGAACGTCCGCTAACGTTTTAAACATGTTCAAAATTTTTGTTCTCTCCACGGATGGTCACGGATGGTCACGGATGATCTAGCGGACTGCAAGAGCATTCTACAGCCAGAGTATTTGTAAAACGCTCGGCGATTGACTTAAGTATAAAGAAGGATAAGCAAGAGTAAGTATTTTTGGTCATCCGCGCTCATTTGCCATGCGCATCCGTGACAGTGTGAACACCCCTTAAGTATATCAATTATTAGCCAGGTCACTGCTGCAAGGCTTCATGGCTGCATGGGAAACTGCACTTACATAATCCCAGTTACCTAATCCCCAGCAATATGTATCTCACAAAAAGTTAAGTGTTTTTCTCAAGGTTTAGACTCACTCTGAATCACTCCCTCCCTTTCACTTCTTTTGAAAACCTTTTGACAGTTGAGCAACGGCCATCTAGGGTTAATTTGTGGTACTAGGGGTATGTGTGAATTGCAATAAGAGATGTTGCATTTACATAATACTTGATGGTTTTTATAAATTGAATAGACTTTAAACTACAATTTTTTTTTCTGACAACATATAGGTTAATATATGGGTTCAAAAAAAGCTGAGACAAACACAAATGAGACATAGTGTATTACTTATATCTCTAAATATTATACCTATGTGAATAAATTTACAATAATAAAATAAATCTATCTATCTATCTATCCTTCTCAATATTGAGACTCTGTAGAGTGAATATGTATACTCAGTTAAAACGTGTACTTGTATCTGAACCTGTACTTGTAGTATATGAAAGTACTTGTACCCAGACCCATATACATTATATTATACACAGACACAAAGCCATGATAAAATATTAAACAATTGAGAAAACATCCTCAGATTTTGGTCGTCCTAATAATATCATATCATATGTCTTATTCAGTAACTTAGACCAAATTATCAGTTTATTGGCTCTTGTCCGAAAAGTGGGTCTGTTCAAAGTTATATTCAATAGTACAATATGAATGCAATACAATTGCAAAATACACCTAATAGTAATGATCATAAATAATTTAGAAAAAGTAATAACAAATTTCATTTACCATCAGCATGGACTTTTTGCTAATATTCCTGATAAATTTAAATTTAAGTTATGGTACTCGTAGCACCTTACAATTTAAATATCCCACCATCTAGAAAGATCAAGATAGTCTATATATTACAGAATTTCCTTTTCATTTAAAAGCTTAAGTTTTCATTTTATGTTGTGCTTAATTTTTCATCACAGTTTAAACTTCAAATTTCTTTTTACGTTAATTATTTTTATCTTTTACATTAGACTGCTGACCAGAAAATCTAATTTTGAAAATTGCACAACATTAAGTAAATTTTTAGAGATTTCATAGCAATTAATACATGACTCACCAACAATTGCTCCTGCAAAATCAATTGCAATCAGAATACCCTCATTGTCATAATTAAAAGTTGCTGTCATGGTGTTTACACTATCTATCCAGTCATCTCGAAAGACTCTAAACATCTCTGGCAATTCCTCGAATTTCAAGGGACGTACTATTATGTCATCCATGTCGTATAAAATGAAAGTGTATATGACCTTTGAGACAACAATGAAGTTCGATACTGAACTTCTTTTTATATGTAAGGTCATGCCATCTAGCGTTTTAAACATTAGTTAGTTATTCACATTAACGACACCTTTTGGTTATAGATAGATAGATAGATAGATAGATAGATAGATAGATCGATAGATAGATAGATAGATAGATAGATATCAAGATTTTTAGACAGATAGATAGACAGACAAATAGATAGATAGATAGCTATATAGATAGATAGCTATATAGATAGATAGATAGATAGATAAATCGGTAGGTAGATAGATAGATAGACTAGGTGGAATAGATAGATAGATGGATGGATGGATGGATGGATGGATAGATAGAGAGTCAGACAGATAGATAGATAATATCAATATATAGATAGATAGATAGATAGATAGATAGATAAATAGAAAGACAGGTAGATAGACAGCATTCAAAATCGGAACAACATTGGCGCGACATCCTTATGATGTTGCACTGAAGGCGGCCAACTTTGAAATGATGCTGGCCTGATTTGGAATGCTTTCTTGGAGACAGACTGCTAGACAGTCAGACAGCCAGACAGATAGACGGACAGACAGACAGCTAGACAGAGAGATAGATAGATAGATAGACAGATAGATAATTAGATAGATAGATAGATCGATCACTATCTATGACTTATTGTAATTTATTTTCAGATAGCATTTGATATCATCGGGGCCAACGTAGCACATTATGGGGGTGGTATCTACCACAAGTATTGTAAAAACATTACTGATTTAACATAGTAAAATTCACATATAAACTCCAAAGGAAAATTCACATAACTTATATGGACTGCTCGTAACCTAAATCAGGTTAAAACTGTGGAAACTAATTGAAAGTTGATTAAGCAGAGCTGCTTTAAACCAAATCAGTTATATAATGTTAAACAATGATAACACAATTAACACATGGTCTCAAACAAAGCGTTTCATTGAATAAAATAAGGATCTTTTGTATAATGTTGACTATCCATATGGAAAAAAAAACCACATGTATCATGCTGGTACAGTTATAAAAATGTCTACACAACAGACAGGGGAAAAAATCCTCACACAAATACATAGACTTTCACTCTTACCATGGATGGATTAAACTCAGTTTTGGTCACGGGTTCAAACCGCGGAATTGGACTAGAGCTAGTTCGACAGTTATCCACCAGGGAGCGCCAACCTAAGTTAATTTTCGCAGCATGCAGAAACCCCAATAAGTCAGAGGTTTGTGGTTTTGAAAATCTATATATTTAAATGAGCATACACCATTAAAACTAATTTAAGACTTATATAGATATATAGATAGACATGTCATTCGAAGGGATTTAGCCAGACTAAAACAGCTAAAATTGTCATTTTGGTCAAATTTCAAAAAACTATTTCACAAAAACTATTTGGAGCACAACTTTAGGATTTGACACTGTTTCATTTCTAAAGTAGAAGCATTAGCATGCTTTTTTTTCGAGAAAATCCATGCCACGAACTGGAAGGCCTTAGATGAGTTGGGATGGAATAACCCATGTGATTAACAGTGTGAAGTTCTTTCAAAAATTGAGACATGTCCCAGATAGCTTTCCAAATCGTATCAACGTCGGCCCGATGTCGGCGATGTTGAAACGATGTTGTACTGACGGCGGCCGACATAGAAGCGATGGCCCAATTTGGAATGCTATCTGGGCTGGTCCAGTTCCTCAAAGACTCGTTTCCATGTCAACATACAAAAGGCTCAGAATAATCAATTTTTTTTTTGTGTATGAGCCATTTGACATTTGTATTTTATTTTGTGCAAAGATCATTCTATGTCGATTATAACTGTCCAATGTGTCCATATGAAAAAAAAGTCAGAACTTTCTGAACGCCCCTCGTAGGAATGACATTGACATTAATAAATCATTTTCTTTTTAGGAATTATTGAAATTGGCGTTAGAAAAGTCGAATGTGCATATTATTCCATTAGGTAAGCATAATGTTTTTATAATTACTCAAAATGACTCACAAGTATATTGATAATTACTGAAAATTGCTGAAATTGGAAGTCCAGCTTTGTACACATGAATAATTCTCGAGAAGAAAATTAGACTTTTCTTAATTCTTGAATATAAATTATTAGTTATACTACTATGATACAATGTTTTTAAAATGAAGTGTTCATATTTCATATAATTTTTTTCAAATTCATATTTTGTATAAATTCTGATATCTAATTTATGTATTTGCATTTTAGATTTGGCAAACGAAGAAACTTACAAAAAAGCATTTGTAGAAGTGGAAAAATATGTCGGAGACTCCGGACTGGACATGTTAATTAACAATGCTGGGATAGACGATCATGCTTCTTTGGAACAATTGACTGCTGAAAGTTTGATTGAGTCCTTTAAAGTCAATGCTGTTGGGACACTCATGGTCACTAAGGTAACGAAACCTCAATAAAAGATGACTTCACTATTAAGAATACCTCACTATGCATGAGGACCAACTCATCATCAAGACCACCTCAATATAAGATCACCTCACCATTAAGACCACCTCACTATTAAGACCAGACCACCTCATTATAAGACCATCTCACTATTACTGCCACCTCACTATCAAGACACCCTCACCATTTAAAAGGGCAATAGATCACCAATTAGATGGTTGTAATAGTGGGGTTATACCTGTAATTGTGTCACATGTAATATTGGTTTTTAAAATACAATGAAGCCTCATCATTAAGACCACTCAATCTAAACTTATAGAAGGATTCAAAAATAATATTCACCTGTTTTTCGGTTATATTATTCCATAGATGGCATGGAGCAACACAAAACGGAAAGAAATGTTAGCAACAAATCAAAGCCAAACTTTTTACTTCATCCCAGATAGCATTCCAAATCGGGCCAGCGTGGTTTCTCTATCCGCCGGCGTCGGTACAACCATTGTTTCAACTTTGTCGACATCGTGCCGACACTGATACGATTTGGAATACTATCTGGGATTTGCAACCGTGAACTTGGAAGTTTGCCATATTCTATTGTAAATTTTGCTGCAGGGGAAATGATAGCACTAGATAAATGTACCAAACAGCAGATGCAAAATTAAAACTAACTTTTTGCTTTGTGTGCAAATCTGATTGACGTGAGAGTAGCTCTGGCGTCAGCGACACACAAGCATCAGCAACACCAATGAAAGGACTTGCAGGTGCTGCCCTCTGGTGAAAAATACTATGTTGTAGGCCAATCAGACACAGGTTTATAGACCTGCAGTAAGAATCATTTTAGTAAAACTCCACGTTTACTGATTCAAATATGTCTTAAAATTGATTTATGCGTTTAAGAAACAGTAACCAAGGAATTTAGTGAAAAAAAAGGAGGTTATTAAAAAAAAATTACCAAATTCACCCATAGTTCCTAATTTAAAATGGCTGCCGGAACGTATCCCATCATGCCTTATCAAACAAAACAAAATTTCATTGGAAAGATGGGAAACTCAAAGTTAATTGGTATTGGGAGGGGATGTTATGGGTTAGAAAGTTGTGTTAGACTGATCAAAACAAATTTGGGATTTTTTATGGATCCCACAATGAATAGTCTTATAATGGGGTGGCCCTTAAAGCGATGTTACTAAATAAACTTATCAAAATGTTACAAGATAGAGAAAAGTTATGTTTATCTTCAGCTCTTTATTGTTATATATTTCATGATTTAATACTGAGACAGTTACAAATAAATTATTTAAATAGTTATGTACATTTATATTTATAAGAAATAACATTGAAAATCGTTTGACTACAATTATACCAGTAAAGGTAGCACCAGTTGGACCAACAAGTCAGTCAGATTTTTACATATTAGTCACTTTCAGTCTATGCCAGGTATGACATTGGTAAATGTTAAAGCAAATGTTGTCAAAACTGGTAATCTACATTATATTGTCCATAACTCACTAGTCGAAAATGGTACAACTACTAATATCTTAGTCAAAATGATTTTCAATGCGCTCACTCTGTATACTTATTAACAATCATTGTCATGATTAAAAATGATAAATTTATATAACCAACTTATTATTATGAATTTGTTTACAGACATTTTTACCCCTTATTAGACAAGCTGCAAACAGAAAAGATTTGTTGACAAAACAAACAATCATCAACATGTCTTCCCAAACTTCGTGTTTAAATGCAACCTGGCATTTTCTACCTGGAGAACACTGGCCCTACAAAATATCTAAGGTGAGTGGAACATACATGTATACAGTCAGACAGTCAGTCAGCCAGTCAGTCAGCTAGTCAGTCAGCCAGTCAGTCAGTCAGTCAGTCAAACAGTCAGACAGACAGACAAGCAGACAGTCAGTCAGCCAGACAGTCAGATAGACAGTCAGATAGTCAGACAGACAGACAGACAGCTGGACAGCTAGACAGACAAATAGATGGAAAGCTAGACAGACAGACAGACAGCTGGACAAACAGACAGACCGCTAAATATCATACTTACATTTTCGTTTTATTTTCAGGCAGCACAAAACAGCATGACAGTTCAACTTGCGGATGGCCTACGATCAGAGGGCATCACTGTTATAGCCCTCTGTCCAGGGTGGGTCCGAACTGAAATGGGAGGACATGATGCCCATCTCACCCCTCAAGAAAGTGTATTTAAGATTTTGGAACTGAATGATAAACTGTCAATTAAAGACACTGGCAAGTTCTATAAATATTCTGGAGTACCTATGGATTGGTGAAATCAGAAATTATACATTATAATTATTTCGCAAACAAAATAGAAAAACGTTTGGTAATAAATCATGTAATTACCAAAAAGACAACCGCCTTAGCAACCAAATCAAGTGTTTGACCTTCTACAATGTTTGTAAGTCGTATTAAACAATATTTGTAAATCATATTCAACAATGTTTTTTAATTCTAATCAACAATGTTTGTAAATCGTTTTCAACAATGTTTATATGTCATATTCAACAATGTTTGTAAATCATATTCAACAATGTCTGTAAATCGTATTCCAAATGCATGGAAAAATGCACTTAGCACATTTGGCCCTGTAGGTTCCAAAAATTAATTTTCGGGAATATTTAGCCATAAATTACATGGAGCAGTGCAAAATGAAGAAATGTTAGCAACAAGTCAAGGCCAACTTTCTAGCTGATCAAAACAACAGTATAGATACTTATTAGTGAATTACCTATAGATACAGAACAAACCAAAATAAAGTATAACTACCTTTTGAGTAAAGACGAATCAGTCACTACTTTTCCCTTTCTCAACTTTTGACTCACTCTGAATCACTCACCTCCCTTTCACTTCTTTTGCAAAACTTTTGACATTTGAGCTACTGCCATCTAGGGATAATTTGTGGTACTAGGGGTATGTGTTAATAGCAAGTAATATGAACATAAAATTCCACATACTGCATACTGATATTAGAGATGTTGCATTTACATAATACTCGTTGTTTTTTAAATTGGGTAAACTTTAAACGACACAATTTTTTATTGACAGCATATTGGCTAATATTATATGGCTTCAAAGGAAGTTTTGACAAACACAAATGAGATACAGTGTATTAAATGCTAGTCGATTCGGCCAGTTCGGCCCGGCCGAACAGACTCGTTTAACTGAGTCGATTCGGCATACGAAAGAAGTCGGTTCGGCTCCCTGTACACTAGCATTGAGGCCAAAGGACCCGGTTCTCAGGGTGCTGGTCCTTTCGGTCTAAGAAATGAGTATATTCGGCTCTGACACGAATAATACCTAAGGCCTTATCTGCCCTTATCCCCCCCCCTGTTGAAGCTATGAAATAGAATATTATAATTAGTTATCATGATAGAATGATGATATTTACACCTTGTTCACGGTAACGAGCCCTTTTAAAACAAGGCACTTTTTTTTTTGCAAATTTATTTTTAAGCACTGCATTCACACAATGTCCAATTAAAAAAATAATTTAATGACAAAGCAATAAATTATATAATAAATACTGAGTATTTATGCATTTAACATGAGTATTTATACATTTTACATGGTGTACAACCTTATTTGGTATTTCCTACATCAGCACATTTGAATTGTATTAATATTTAGATTTTTATCTAAATATGTTTCAAATTTATTAGTAAATAAAATATAAATTAAAAAAAACATAAATGCGAGTTTTATTTGTTTTTAATATGTGTTTTATTCTTTGCACTTGCATCATCTCATTCTTTCAAGTAATATATCACAAAGCATTTCCAATTGCATTCAATTCTTTCTTTATTCCTTTATCCAGTGCATCAAAGCATCAATAATTACAAAAAAAAACTGATTCCTTTCATTTAGGATTTCACTTAAACCAGGAAGCCGAAACGTCTTAATTATGGGGGCCAAACCGTCTCGTTTTTGTGGTCGATTCGGCCCCCATACAAATAAATTGGGAGCCGAATGGACTCAGCTAAAAAGCCGAACTGACTCAGCTGGCAGGCCAAATGGTCTTGTTTTGGTGAGAACAGGCTCAAGGCCGAAACGACCTGCTACAAGTGTATTAATTATATATCTAAATATTATACCTATGTGAAGATATTTACAATAATAAAATAAATCGATCTATCTATCCATAAAACGTGTACTTTTATCTGAACCTGTACTCGTAGTATATCTTGTACTCAGGCCCACATACATTATATTATACACAGACACAAAGCCATGAACATGACCTACTTTTTGGACAAGAGCCCATACAACTGATAATTTGGTCTTAATATCATAACATTATACATATCACCTGTGATTATTCAATACAACACTGAATAAGACATATGATGATACAGCAGCAATGAATAGATAAAATAAAACAATGGTACAATATAATGCAATACAATTGATAGATAGATAGATAGATAGATAGATAAATAGCTGGCTAGATAGACAGATAGATAATATCGATATATAGATAGATATATAGATATATAGATAGATAGATAGATAGAAAGACAGGTAGATAGACAGCATTCAAAATCGGAACAACATCCTTATGATGTTGTACTGACGGCGGCCAACTTTGAAACGAGGCTGGCCTGATTTGGAATGCTTTCTGGGAGACAGACAGCTAGACAGTCAGACAGCTAGACAGATAGATGGACAGACAGACAGCTAGACAGACAGATAGATAGATAGATAGATAGATAGATAGATAGATATATAGATAGATCGATCGATAGTGATGACTTGTAATTTATTTCCACATAGCATTTGATATCATCGGGGCCAACGTAGCACATTATGGGGGTGGTATCTTCCATAAGTATTGTAAAAACATGACTGATTTAACATAGTAAAATTCACATAGGAACTCTAAAGGAAAATTCACATTACTTATATGGACTGCTCGTAACCTAAATCAGGTTAAAACTGATTTCATCCTTGTACTAATTAAAATGTGACTCACCAACAATTGCTCCTGCAGAATCAATTGCAATCAGGATACCCTCATTGTCATAACTCAATGATGCTGTCATAGTGTTTGCACTATCTATCCAGTCATCTCGAAAGACTCGGAGCATTTCTGGCAATTCCTCGAATTTCAAGGGACGTACTATTATGTCATCCATGTTGTACAAAATGAAAGTGTATATGACCATTGAGACAACAATGTACTTCGATACTGAACTTGTTTTTATCTATAAGGTCATGCCATCTAGTGTTTTAAAAGTTAGTTAGTTATCACATAGTCTGTAACGACACCTTTTGGTTATAGTCTATAGATACATAGATAGATAGATATATAGATATCAAGATTTTCAGACAGACAGACAGACAGACAGATAGATAGATAGATTGATAGATTGATAGATTGATAGATAGATAGATAGATAGATAAATAGCTGGCTAGATAGACAGATAGATAATATCGATATATAGATAGATATATAGATATATAGATAGATAGATAGATAGAAAGACAGGTAGATAGACAGCATTCAAAATCGGAACAACATCCTTATGATGTTGTACTGACGGCGGCCAACTTTGAAACGAGGCTGGCCTGATTTGGAATGCTTTCTGGGAGACAGACAGCTAGACAGTCAGACAGCTAGACAGATAGATGGACAGACAGACAGCTAGACAGACAGATAGATAGATAGATAGATAGATAGATAGATAGATATATAGATAGATCGATCGATAGCGATGACTTATTGTAATTTATTTCCACATAGCATTTGATATCATCGGGGCCAACGTAGCACATTATGGGGGTGGTATCTTCCATAAGTATTGTAAAAACATGACTGATTTAACATAGTAAAATTCACATATGAACTCTAAAGGAAAATTCACATTACTTATATGGACTGCTCGTAACCTAAATCAGGTTAAAACTGTGGAAACCAATTGAAAGTTGATTAAGCAGAGCTGCTTTAATCCAAATTAGTTATATAATGTTAAACAATGATAACACAATTAACACATGGTCTCAAACCAAGCTTTTCATTGAATAAAATAAGGGATCTTTTGTATAATGTTGACTATCCATATGGAAAAAAAACCACATGTATCATGCTGGTACAGTTATAAAAATGTCTACTCAACAGACAGGGGAAAAAATCCTCACACAAATACATAGACTTTCACTCTTACCATGGATGGATTAAACTCAGTTTTGGTCACGGGTTCAAACCGCGGAATTGGACTAGAGCTAGTTCGACAGTTATCCACCAGGGAGCGCCAACCTAAGTTCATTTTCGCAGCATGCAGAAACCCAAATAAGTCAGAGGTTTGTGGTTTTGAAAATCTATATATTTAAATGAGCATACACCATTAAAAATAATTTAAGACTTATGTAGATATATAGATAGACATGTCATTCCAGTTAAATTCCAGCTCTTGGTGAAGCTCATAATGAAGGGATTTAGCCAGACGAAAACAGCTAAAATTGTCATTTTAGTCAAATTTCAAAAAACTATTTCTCAAAAACTATTTGGAGCACAACTTTAGGATTTGACACTGTTTCATTTCTAAAGTAGAAGCATTAGCATGCTTTTTTTTTCGAGAAAATCCATGCCATGAACTTGAAGGCCTTAGATGAGTTGGGATGAAATAACCCATGTGATTAACAGTGTGAAGTTCTTTCAAAAATTGAGACATGTCCCAGATAGCGTTCCAAATCGTATCAACGTCGGCGCGATGTCGGCGATGTTGAAACGATGTTGTACTGACAGCGGCCGACATAGAAGCGATGGCCCAATTTGGAATGCTATCTGGGCTGGTCCAGTTCCTCAAAGACTCGTTTCCATGTCAACAGACAAAAGGCTCAGAATAATCATATTTTTTTTGTGTATGAGCCATTTGACATTTGTATTTTATTTTGTGCAAAGATCATTCTATGTCGATTATAACTGTCCATTGTGTCCATATGAAAAGAAAGTCAGAACTTTCTGAACGCCCCTCGAATGACATTGACATTAATAAATCATTTTCTTTTTAGGAATTACAGAAATTGGCGTTAGAAAAGTCGAATGTGCATATTATTCCATTAGGTAAGCATAATGTTTTTATAATTACTCAAAATGACTCACAAGTATATTGATAATTACTGAAAATTGCTGAAATTGGAAGTCCAGCTTTGTACACAGGAATAATTCTCGAGAAGAAAATTAGACTTTTCTTAATTCTTGAATATAAATTATTATTTATACTACTATGATACAATGTTTTTAAAATGAAGTGTTCATATTTCATATAATTTTTTTCAAATTCATATTTTGTATAAATTCTGATATCTAATTTATGTATTTGCATTTTAGATTTGGCAAACGAAGAAACTTACAAAAAAGCATTTGTAGAAGTGGAAAAATATGTCGGAGACTCCGGACTGGACATGTTAATTAACAATGCTGGGATAGACGATCATGCTTCTTTGGAACAATTGACTGCTGAAAGTTTGATTGAGTCCTTTAAAGTCAATGCTGTTGGGACACTCATGGTCACTAAGGTAACGAAACCTCAATAAAAGATGACTTCACTATTAAGAATACCTCACTATGCATGAGGACCAACTCATCATCAAGACCACCTCAATATAAGATCACCTCACCATTAAGACCACCTCACTATTAAGACCAGACCACCTCATTATAAGACCATCTCACTATTACTGCCACCTCACTATCAAGACACCCTCACCATTTAAAAGGGCAATAGATCACCAATTAGATGGTTGTAATAGTGGGGTTATACCTGTAATTGTGTCACAGGTAATATTGGTTTTTAAAATACAATGAAGCCTCATCACTAAGACCACTCAATCTAAACTTATAGAAGGATTCAAAAATAATATTCACCTGTTTTTCGGTTATATTATTCCATAGATGGCATGGAGCAACACAAAACGGAAAGAAATGTTAGCAACAAATCAAAGCCAAACTTTTTACTTCATCCCAGATAGCATTCCAAATCGGGCCAGCGTGGTTTCTCTATCCGCCGGCGTCGGTACAACCATAGTTTCAACTTTGTCGACATCGCGCCGACACTGATATGATTTGGAATACTATCTGGGATTTGCAACCGTGAACTTGGAAGTTTGCCATATTCTATTGTAAATTTTGCTGCAGGGGAAATGATAGCACTAGATAAATGTACCAAACAGCAGATGCAAAATTAAAACTAACTTTTTGCTTTGTGTGCAAATCTGATTGACGTGAGAGTAGCTCTGGCGTCAGCGACACACAAGCATCAGCAACACCAATGAAAGGACTTGCAGGTGCTGCCCTCTGGTGAAAAATACTATGTTGTAGGCCAATCAGACACAGGTTTATAGACCTGCAGTAAGAATCATTTTAGTAAAACTCCACGTTTACTGATTCAAATATGTCTTAAAATTGATTTATGCGTTTAAGAAACAGTAACCAAGGAGTTAAGTGAAAAAAAGGAGGTTATTAAAAAAAAATTACCAAATTCACCCATAGTTCCTAATTTAAAATGGCTGCCTGGACGTATCCCATCATGCCTTATCAAACAAAACAAAATTTCATTGGAAAGATGGGAAACTAAAAGTTAATTGGTATTGGGAGGGGATGTTATGGGTTAGAAAGTTGTGTTAGACTGATCAAAACAAATTTGGGATTTTTTATGGATCCCACAATGAATAGTCTTATAATGGGGTGGCCCTTCAAGCGATGTTACTAAATAAACTTATCAAAATGTTACAAGATAGAGAAAAGTTATGTTTATCTTCAGCTCTTTATTGTTGTATATTTCATGATGTAATATCGAGAGAGTTACAAATAAATTATTTAAATAGTTATTGTAGTGTACTGACTGTACTGTGTCGCCCTCTGGTGTTAATGTGCGCAGCGTCGTTGTAACTGCTTGACGTCATTATTGTACCACCTGATATTTTACTAGTGGGAGATTTTCGAATGTGAGAGCATGGCTGCATTTTTGTACAATTTGGGAACTCAAGAATAAACTTGTCAACTGTTAAAAAGCGTTCATCATCATTACAATGGCGACGAGGACAAACCGGATTATGTGTGTGATTATCTGGGACTGTGAAAACGTTGACTGAGTGGATAATTCTTGTGTGTTGTGACTCGAAATTTGCTGATGTGCAGACGTTCCCAGTGGCAGTGAGTGTGGATTATTGTGAGCACGTGGCAATCCTGTGAATATTGAGATTTTTAAGGAAATGTCTCCACCAGTAACAACCACTTCTGGAACTGAGGGAGCTAATAACTGAGGAAAACTGTGTCTACCGTCGACCTTGGAGTGTATACTTGTGTGTGTTACACTTTGTGAACTGTGTTATTTTCTACAGTACTGGAATTTTGGTGAAAATGGGAGACACTGAAGCAAATGAGCAACAACATGGCCCCGGAGCTGTTGGAGGAGCCCCAGTGGTAAACCAATCTTTTGATGGTCTTTCTTCAATTGCCCCATTTCGTACTGACACTGATCCTGATAGACTAGCTGCATTGTGGAAGCGCTGGAAACGTAGCTTCAATTTGTATTTGAAGAGCAAGGTCATCACAGATGATGCCAGAAAACAAGCTTGTCTACTACATGTGGCTGGACCTGCTGTGCAAGATGTTTATTTCTCTGTGGTGGGGGAGGGAGATGACAAGAACTATGCAGATACCTTGAAACTGCTGGATGATCATTTTCTACCTCAACTCAATGCCCCTGTGGAAAGGCATAAATTTAGACAAATGACACAGAGAGCAGGAGAGACTGTAGACCAATTTGTGTGCAGATTGAGACAGGCAAGTCATGGTTGTGAATTCGAAAATGTTGATAATGCCATTTTGGATCAAGTTTTGGATCATTGTGCTTCTAATTCTCTGAGAAGAAAATTCCTTGAAAAAGAGACTTTAACGCTGCCAGTTATTTTGAAAGTGGCCAGAGCTTTCGAGGCTGTTGATCGCCAAGCCAAGGCAATTGAGTCAAGCCACAAAGTGTCTGCACCAGAGCAGGCAAAACAAGTGAATGCTATTAACAGTAAAGGAAGCAAAGAGACATATCGAGGTGCATCTGGAGGTGCCAGAGATCGACGAAGTGTGTGTTATGCGTGCGGGAGACATGGGCATTTCGCTACATCAGATCAATGTCCTGCAAAAGACAAGACCTGCACAGCATGTAATCAGAAAGGTCATTTCAAGATTAAATGTCCAGTTGAATACCAAAAGAGAAAAGCAGCTAAAGAAGGGAAAAAGGATAGAAAGAAGCCACAAAAGACCAAGAAAAGAGTGAATCATGTTGAGGACAGTGATGATGATGATGATTATGTGTTTAGTATGAACGATGACAGTTCCAGTGGCAATGTTGACTTAGTTGTTGGAGGAGTCAATGTTGATGGTGTGTTGATTGATTCAGGTTCCAACAGAAATGTGCTGGGACAGAGCACATGGAAAGATTTGAAGTCTCAAAGAATTGTGTGTGAGTGCAAGAAAGTCGAGAAATGCATTTACCCCTATGAGAGTACACCTTTGAAAGTGTTGGGTACATTCATAGCGCAGGTGACATGTGTGGCTAACAATGTTTCGTGTGAAGCTGAGTTCACTGTGATCGAGAGAAATGGTAGGCCATTGCTAGGCAAGAAGACAGCTGAAAAGCTTGGAGTGTTGCGTGTGGGACCAGAGCGTGGTCAGGTCCATGCTGCCAGTGCAGATGATGAGTTAATTGCTGCCTACCCAAAGCTATTCGATGGAAGTGTTGGTTTGTTGAAGGCCTATGAGCTGAGTTTACACATCGATACCAGTGTAAAACCTGTGGCGCAACCACTTAGGAGAATTCCTTATGGTTTGAGAGACAAAGTGGACAAAAAGTTGGATGAGTTGTTGTCGTTGGGGATTATTGAGGAAGTTCCGGATGAGCCCACTTCCTGGGTATCGCCTTTAGTTGTTATTCCCAAGGGTGATGATGTCAGGATATGTGTGGACATGAGGAGGGCCAATGAGGCTATCATCCGTGAGCGACATCCAATTCCGACTATTGATGACCTACTTACCGACATGAATGGATCTTCCGTGTTTAGCAAGCTCGATTTGAAAATGGGATTTCACCAAGTACAGCTAAAGGAAGATTGTCGTTACATTACAACATTTGTGACACATCGTGGACTTTATCGATATCGTCGGCTGATGTTTGGAATAAGCTCTGCGCCTGAGAAATATCAGAGGTTAATCAGTGATGTGATTCGTAAATGTGGAGATGGCGTTGCTAATATTGCAGATGACATCATTATTTTTGGCCGTGATGTTGCCGAACATGATGAGAGACTAGCGAAAGTCCTCACTACTCTACAAGATGCTGGATTAACCGTAAACAAGGCAAAGTGTGAATTTCGATTGAAGTCATTAACATTCTTTGGTCACAAGCTGACTAGTGATGGAATTTCGCCTAGTGATGAAAAGGTGAATGCGATTCTGAGAGCAGAACCACCAAAATGTGCCAGCGAGCTTAAATCGTTCTTGGGCCTTGTGCAATTTTGTGCTAGATTTATACCAGACCTGTCAACAGTGGCTGATCCACTACAACAGTTGTGCCGAAAATCGAGAGAGTTTGTGTGGGGTGTAGAACAACATTCTGCATTTGAAACTTTGAAAAATCGCATCGCTTCATCTGAGACCTTGGCCTACTTCAGAGTAGATAGCAAGACTAGAGTCATTGCTGACGCATCACCATATGGACTGGGTGCGGTGTTAACACAACTGCAGAATAACCAATGGCGAGTGATTTCGTATGCTTCCCGTAGTCTCAGTGATGTTGAACGGCGATACAGCCAAACTGAGAAGGAGAGTTTAGCTCTTGTGTGGGCCTGTGAGAGGTTCAGTCTTTATCTTCATGGTCTGCCATTCGAATTAGAGACTGATCATAAACCTCTAGAGAATATCTTCAGTGCGAAATCTAAACCTCCAGCTCGGATTGAACGATGGGTGTTGAGACTACAAGCATTCAACATGAAAGTTGTCTACAGGCCAGGAAAGACAAATATTGCAGATTGTTTGTCGCGCCTTAACAGGAAGCCTCATGGTAAAGGTGCAAAATCTGATGAAATTTGTGCACTTGTGGAATGTTGTGTGCCAAATGCCATTACGGTATCAGAGTTTGAAGAAGCTTCGAAATCAGATCAAGAAATTGAACTAATTCGTGATGCGATAATGTCAGGCCAATGGAAAGACTCTAAAATGACAAAATATCTTCATGTCAAGGACGAGTTATGTGTTTATGGAAACATTGTGCTGAGAGGGACACGTCTTCTTGTTCCTGAGAGTTTACGTAAGAGAAGCCTTGAGCTTGCTCACGAGGGCCATCAAGGAATTGTAAAGACAAAGGCCAGACTGAGAACTAAAGTCTGGTGGCCCAAAATGGACAAAGACACAGAGAAATACTGTAAAAGTTGTTATGGGTGTCAGATGGTGAGTCATGGACCAAACCCTGAGCCTATGGCTAGAGTTGTGCCCCCCAGTGGTCCTTGGCAAGACTGTGCTCTAGATTTAATGGGACCACTCCCTACTGGAGAAACATTAGCTGTAATTGTTGACTATTACAGTAGATACTTCGAAGTTGGTGTTTTCGGATCCACTGTGACATCTAAGATTGTGTCTTTTCTTACATCAACATTTGCAAGATTCGGAATACCATATTCTCTGAGGACGGACAATGGACCGCAATTCATATCTGAAGAATTTCAGAATTTTGTTCAAGCGAATGGAATTGAACATTACACATCGACTCCACTTTGGCCTCAAGGAAATGGGGAAGTGGAACGTCAGAATCGGACTTTACTTAAATGCCTTACAATTGCCCATGCGGAAGGCAAGAAATGGAGAGAGGAATTACAATCATTCCTCATGGCATATCGCTCAACCCCCCAAGTATCGACAGGCGTATCTCCGTATAGCCTCATGTTTGGGAGGGAAATGAAAACGAAATTACCACAACTGAGACCTGAGGAAACAATCCTCAATGAAAGTGTTCGTGATCGTGATATGGAGTACAAAATATCTCAGAAATTATATGCTGATAAGTGTCGAGGTGCAAAATTTGATCCTATTGACATAGGTGATGATGTCTTAGTACGTACCCCGAAAACTAACAAATTATCTCCTAAGTACCATGCTGAACCTGGTACTATTGTGAAAAGGATAGGAGGGGAGGTAACGGTGCAAAGACAAGATGGAACGCAAATTAGACGACACACAACAGCAGTCAAGAAACTAGTTCATCGCGAACCAGAAAAGACCTCGCATCAAGATCGTGGTGTTGTTACAAATTCTGGGATCCAAAATGATCCTATCGAAACCTCAAGTGAGATTGTTCCAAGAGAAATTGACAATAACATTAATGACACTATTGAAAATACATTGCCAACGTCAGGAAGACCAGCAAGAACAACTAAGCTTCCTGAAAAGTTCAAAGACTTTGTGATGAAATGACTTTATTGTGATTAATGGACTGTGCTTTATTGTAACCTTTATTTGTGTGCACCCAATTTATTGATTTATTGAGATCACAGATAACTTGTTTTAACTGATGATCATAGCTTTGCATGTGCCACTGATAATGAGTGAAATATGTGCTAGTTAAGTAACTTTGCTTACGTTTATCACTTATATACTATAGTGATTGTATTATATGTTCAATTGATTTATTGGCTGTCTTGTAATTCATATGTGCTTAAGAGAGTTGCTTGAGAAGTTGTGTTTACTTAAGAAGTTGAATTAACTTGAGAAGTTATAAAACTAAAGAAGGGAGGGATGTAGTGTACTGACTGTACTGTGTCGCCCTCTGGTGTTAATGTGCGCAGCGTCGTTGTAACTGCTTGACGTCATTATTGTACCACCTGATATTTTACTAGTGGGAGATTTTCGAATGTGAGAGCATGGCTGCATTTTTGTACAATTTGGGAACTCAAGAATAAACTGTCAACTGTTAAAAAGCGTTCATCATCATTACAGTTATGTACATTTATATTTATAAGAAATAAGATTGAAAATCGTTTGACTACAATTATACCAGTAAAGGTAGCACCAGTTGGACTAACAAGTCAGTCAGATTTTTACAAATTAGTCACTTTAAGTCTATGCCAGGTATGACATTGGTAAATGTTAAAGCAAATGTTGTCAAAACTGGTAATCTGCATTATATTGTCCATAACTCACTAGTCGAAATTGGTACAACTACTAATATCTTAGTCAAAATTATTTTCAATGTGCTCACTCTGTATACTTATTAACAATCATTGTCATGATGAAAGATGATAAATTTATATAACCAACCTATTATTATGAATTTTTTTACAGACATTTTTACCCCTTATTAGACAAGCTGCGAACAGAAAAGATTTGTTGACAAAACAAGCTATCATCAACATGTCTTCCCAAACTTCGTGTTTAAATGCAACCTGGCATTTTCTACCTGGAGAACACTGGCCCTACAAAATATCTAAGGTGAGTGGAACATGCATGTATACAGTCAGACAGTCAGTCAGCCAGTCAGTCAGCTAGTCAGTCAGCCAGTCAGTCAGTCAGTCAGTCAAACAGTCAGACAGACAGACAAGCAGACAGACAGTCAGTCAGACAGTCAGATAGACAGTCAGATAGTCAGACAGACAGACAGACAGCTGGACAGCTAGACAGACAAATAGATGGAAAGCTAGACAGACAGCTGGACAAACAGACAGACCGCTAAATATCATACTTACATTTTCGTTTTATTTTCAGGCAGCACAAAACAGCATGACAGTTCAACTTGCGGATGGCCTACGATCAGAGGGCATCACTGTTATTGCCCTCTGTCCAGGGTGGGTCCGAACTGAAATGGGAGGACATGATGCCCATCTCACCCCTCAAGAAAGTGTATTTAAGATTTTGGAACTGAATGATAAACTGTCAATTAAAGACACTGGCAAGTTCTATAAATATTCTGGAGTAACTATGGATTGGTGAAATCAGAAATTATACATTATAATTATTTCGCGAACAAAATAGAAAAACGTTTGGTAATAAATCATGTAATTACCAAAAAGACAACCGCTTTAGCAACCAAATCAAGTGTTTGACCTTCTACAATGTTTGTAAGTCGTATTAAACAATATTTGTAAATCATATTCAACAATGTTTTTTAATTCTAATCAACAATGTTTGTAAATCGTTTTCAACAATGTATATATTTCATATTCAACAATGTTTGTAAATCATATTCAACAATGTCTGTAAATCGTATTCCAAATGCATGGAAAAATGCACTTAGCACATTTGGCCCTGTAGGTTCCAAAAATTAATTTTTTGGAATATTTAGCCATAAATTACATGGAGCAGTGCAAAATGAAGAAATGTTAGCAACAAGTCAAGGCCAACTTTCTAGCTGATCAAAACAACAGTATAGATACTTATTAGTGAATTACCTATAGATACAGAACAAACCAAAATAAAGTATAACTACCTTTTGAGTAAAGACGAATCAGTCACTACTTTTCCCTTTCTCAACTTTTGACTCACTCTGAATCACTCACCTCCCTTTCACTTCTTTTGCAAAACTTTTGACATTTGAGCTACTGCCATCTAGGGATAATTTGTGGTACTAGGGGTATGTGTTAATTGCAAGTAATATGAACATAAAATTCCACATACTGCATACTGATATTAGAGATGTTGCATTTACATAATACTCGTTGTTTTTTAAATTGGGTAAACTTTAAACGACACAATTTTTTATTGACAGCATATTGGCTAATATTATATGGCTTCAAAGGAAGTTTTGACAAACACAAATGAGATACAGTGTATTAAATGCTAGTCGATTCGGCCAGTTCGGCCCGGCTGAACAGACTCGTTTAACTGAGTCGATTCGGCATATGAAAGAAGTCGGTTCGGCTCCCTGTACACTAGCATTGAGGCCAAAGGACCCGGTTCTCAGGGTGCTGGTCCTTTCGGTCTAAGAAATGAGTATATTCGGCTCTGACACGAATAATACCTAAGGCCTTATCTGCCCTTATCCCCCCCCCCTGTGGACGCTATGAAATAGAATATCATGATTAGTTATCATGATAGAATGATGATATTTACACCTTGTTCGCGGTAACGAGCCCTTTTAAAACAAGGCACTTTTTTTTTTTGCAAATTTATTTTTAAGCACTGCATTCACACAATGTCCAATTAAAAAAATAATTTAATGACAAAGCAATAAATTATATAATAAATACTGAGTATTTATGCATTTAACATGAGTATTTATGCATTTTACATGGTGTACAACCTTATTTGGTATTTCCTACAGCAGCACATTTGAATTGTATTAATATTTAGATTTTTATCTAAATATGTTTCAAATTTATTAGTAAATAAAATATAAATTAAAAAAAACATAAATGCAAGTTTTATTTGTTTTTAATATGTGTTTTATTCTTTGCACTTGCATCATCTCATTCTTTCAAGTAATATATCACAAAGCATTACCAATTGCATTCAATTCTTTCTTTACTCTTTTATCCAGTGCATCAAAGCATCAATAATTACAAAAAAAATGATTCCTTTCATTTAGGATTTCACTTAAACCAGGAAGCCGAAATGTCTTAATTACGGGGGCCAAACCGTCTCGTTTTTGTGGTCGATTCGGCCCCCATACAAATAAATTGGGAGCCAAATGGACTCAGCTAAAAAGCCGAACCGACTCAGCTGGCAGGCCAAATGGTCTTGTTTTGGTGAGAACAGGCTCAAGGCCGAAATGACCTGCTACCAGTGTATTAATTATATATCTAAATATTATACCTATGTGAAGAAATTTACAATAATAAAATAAATCTATCTATCTATCCATAAAACGTGTACTTTTATCTGAACCTGTACTCGTAGTATATCTTGTACTCAGGCCCACATACATTATATTATACACAGACACAAAGCCATGAACATGACCTACTTTTTGGACAAGAGCCCATACAACTTATAATTTGGTCTTAATATCATAACATTATACATATCACCTGTGATTATTCAATACAACACTGAATAAGACATATGATACAGCAGCAATGAATAGATAAAATAAAACAATGGTACAATATAATGCAATACAATTGCAAAATACACTTAATAGAAATGATCATAAATAATTTAGTAAAAGTAATAACAAATTTCATTCAGTATCAGCATGGAAATGTGGCTAAAATGCCTAATAAATTCAAATTTAAGTTATGATAAAGTTTGTAGCACCTTACAATTTAAATATTCCACCATTTAGAAAGATCTAGATAGTCTATATGTTACAGAATTCCATTTTAATTTAAAATCTTAAGTTTTCATATAATGGGGTGCTTAATTTTTCATCACAGTAAAAACTTCAAATTTCTTTTTACTTTTTACGTTTATTATTTATATTTTTTACATTAGACTGTTGACCAGATTATCTTATTCTGAAAATTGCACAATGTTAAGTAAATTTTTAGAGATTTCATCCTTGTACTAATTAAAATGTGACTCACCAACAATTGCTCCTGCAGAATCAATTGCAATCAGGATACCCTCATTGTCATAACTAAATGATGCTGTCATAGTGTTTGCACTATCTATCCAGTCATCTCGAAATACTCGGAGCATTTCTGGCAATTCCTCGAATTTCAAGGGACGTACTATTATGTCATCCATGTTGTACAAAATGAAAGTGTATATGACCATTGAGACAACAATGTACTTCGATACTGAACTTGTTTTTATCTATAAGTTCATGCCATCTAGTGTTTTAAAAGTTAGTTAGTTATCACATAGTCTGTAACGACACCTTTTGGTTATAGTCTATAGATACATAGATAGATAGATATATAGATATCAAGATTTTCAGACAGACAGACAGACAGACAGACAGATAGATAGATAGATAGATTGATAGATTGATAGATTGATAGATTGATAGATAGATAGATAGATAGATAAATAGCTGGCTAGATAGACAGATAGATAATATCGATATATAGATAGATATATAGATATATAGATAGATAGATAGATAGAAAGACAGGTAGATAGACAGCATTCAAAATCGGAACAACATCCTTATGATGTTGTACTGACGGCGGCCAACTTTGAAACGAGGCTGGCCTGATTTGGAATGCTTTCTGGGAGACAGACAGCTAGACAGTCAGACAGCTAGACAGATAGATGGACAGACAGACAGCTAGACAGACAGATAGATAGATAGATAGATAGATAGATAGATAGATAGATAGATCGATCGATAGCGATGACTTATTGTAATTTATTTCCACATAGCATTTGATATCATCGGGGCCAACGTAGCACATTATGGGGGTGGTATCTTCCATAAGTATTGTAAAAACATGACTGATTTAACATAGTAAAATTCACATATGAACTCTAAAGGAAAATTCACATAACTTATATGGACTGCTCGTAACCTAAATCAGGTTAAAACTGTGGAAACTAATTGAAAGTTGATTAAGCAGAGCTGCTTTAAACCAAATCAGTTATATAATGTTAAACAATGATAACACAATTAACACATGGTCTCAAACCAAGCTTTTCATTGAATAAAATAAGGGATCTTTTGTATAATGTTGACTATCCATATGGAAAAAAAACCACATGTATCATGCTGGTACAGTTATAAAAATGTCTACACAACAGACAGGGGAAAAAATCCTCACACAAATACATAGACTTTCACTCTTACCATGGATGGATTAAACTCAGTTTTGGTCACGGGTTCAAACCGCGGAATTGGACTGGAGCTAGTTAGACAGTTATCCACCAGGGAGCGCCAACCTAAGTTCATTTTCGCAGCATGCAGAAACCCTAATAAGTCAGAGGTTTGTGGTTTTGAAAATCTATATATTTAAATGAGCATACACCATTAAAACTAATTTAAGACTTATATAGATATATAGATAGACATGTCATTCCAGTTAAATTCCAGCTCTTGGTGAAGCTCATAATGAAGGGATTTAGCCAGACGAAAACAGCTAAAATTGTCATTTTGGTCAAATTTCAAAAAACTATTTCACAAAAACTATTTGGAGCACAACTTTAGAATTTGACATTGTTTCATTTCTCAAGTAGAAGCATTAGCATGCTTTTTTTTCAAGAAAATCCATGCCACGAACTGGTTCAAAATCGTATCAACGTCGGCGCGATGTCGGCGATGTTGAAACGATGTTGTACTGACGGCGGCTGACATAGAAGCGATGCCCAATTTGGAATGCTGTCTAGGCTGGTCCAGTTCCTCAAAGACTCGTTTCCATGTCAACAGACAAAAGGCTCAGAATAATCATATTTTTTTTGTGTATGAGCCATTTGACATTTGTATTTTATTTTGTGCAAAGATCATTCTATGTCGATTATAACTGTCCAATATGTCCATATGAAAAGAAAGTCAGAACTTTCTGAACGCCCCTTGTAGGAATGACACATTGACATTAATAAATCATTTTCTTTTTAGGAATTACTGAAATTGGCGTTAGAAAAGTCGAATGTGCATATTATTCCATTAGGTAAGCATAATGTTTTTATAATTACTCAAAATGACTCACAAGTATATTGATAATGACTGGAAATTGCTGAAATTGGAAGTCCAGCTTTGTACATATGAATAATTCTCGAGAAGAAAATTAGACTTTTCTTTATTCTTGAATATAAATTATTAGTTATACTACTATGATACAATGTTTTTAAAATGAAGTGTTCATATTTCATATAATTTTTTTCAAATTCATATTTTGTATAAATTCTGATATCTAATTTATGTATTTGCATTTTAGATTTGGCAAACGAAGAAACTTACAAAAAAGCATTTGTAGAAGTGGAAAAATATGTCGGAGACTCCGGACTGGACATGTTAATTAACAATGCTGGGATAGACGATCATGCTTCTTTGGAACAATTGACTGCTGAAAGTTTGATTGAGTCCTTTAAAGTCAATGCTGTTGGGACACTCATCGTCACTAAGGTAACAAAACCTCAATAAAAGATGACTTCACTGTTAAGAATACCTCACTATGCATGAGGACCAACTCATCATCAAGACCACCTCAATATAAGATCACCTCACCATTAAGACCACCTCAATATTAAGATTACCTCACTATTAAGACTAAATCACCTCACTATTAAGACCACCTCATTATATAAGACCATCTCACTATTACTGCCACCTCACTATCAAGACACCCTCACCATTTTAAAGGGCAATAGATCACCAATTAGATGGTTGTAATATTGGGGTTATACCTGTAATTGTGTCACATGTAATATTGGTTTTTAAAATACAATGAAGCCTCATCATTAAGACCACTCAATCTAAACTTATAGAAGGATTCAAAAATAATGTTCACGTGTTTTTCGGTTATATTATTCCATAGATGGCATGGAGCAACACAAAACGGAAAGAAATTTTAGCAACAAATCAAAGCCCAACTTTTTACTTCATCCCAGATAGCATTTCAAATCGGGCCAGCGTCGTTTCTCTATCCGCCGGCGTCAGTACAACCATTGTTTCAACTTTGTCGACATCGCGCCGACACTGATACGATTTGGGATGTGTAACCGTGAACTTGAAGTTTGCCATATTATATTGTAAATTCTGCTGCAGGGGGAATGATAGCACTAGATAAATGTACCAAACAGCAGATGCAAAATTAAAACTAAGTTTTTGTTTTGTGTGCAAATCTGATTGACGTGAGAGTAGCTCTGGCGTCAGCGACACACAAGCATCAGCAACACCAATGAAAGGACTTGCAGGTGCTGCCCTCTGGTGAAAAATACTATGTTGTAGGCCAATCAGACACTGGTTTATAGACCTGCAGTAAGAATCATTCAAGTAAAACTCCATGGTTACTGATTCAAATATGTCTTAAAATTGATTTATGCATTTTAGAAACAGTAACCAAGGAGTTCAGTTGAAAAAAAAGAGGTTATTAAAAATAAATTACCAAATTCACCCATAGTTTCTAATTTAAAATGGCTGCCTGGACGTATCCCATCATGCCTTATCAAACAAAACAAAATTTCATTGGAAAGATGGGAAACTAAAAGTTAATTGGAGGGGAGTTATGGGTTAGAAAGTTTTTTTATGGATCCCACAATGAATAGTCTTATAATGAGGTGGCCCTTAAAGCGATGTTACTAAATAAACTTATCAAAATGTTACAAGATAGAGAAAAGTTATGTTTATCTTCAGCTCTTTATTGTTATATATTTCATGATTTAATATCGAGACAGTTACAAATAAATTATTTAAATAGTTATGTACATTTATATTTATAAGAAATATGATTGAAAAAATCATTTGACTACAATTATACCAGTAAAAATAGCACCAGTTGGACTAACAAGTCAGTCAGATTTTTACAAATTAGTCACTTTTAGTCTATGCCAGGTATGACATTGGTAAATGTTAAAGCAAATGTTGTCAAAACTGGTAATCTCCATTATATTGTCCATAACTCAGTCGAAAATGGTAAAACTTCTAATATCTTAGTCAAAATGATTTTCAATGCGCTCACTCTGTATACTTATTAACAATCATTGTCATGATGAAAAAAGATAAATTTATATAACCAACTTATTATTATGAATTTGTTTACAGACATTTTTACCCCTTATTAGACAAGCTGCAAACAGAAAAGATTTGTTGACAAAACAAACTATCATCAACATGTCTTCCCAAACTTCGTGTTTAAATGCAACCTGGCATTTTCTACCTGGAGAACACTGGCCCTACAAAATATCTAAGGTGAGTGGAACATACATGTATACAGTCAGACAGTCAGTCAGCCAGTCAGTCAGTCAGTGGGTCAAACAGTCAGACAAACAGACAGACAGTCAGTCAGACAGTCAGATAGACAGTCAGATAGTCAGACAGACAGACAGACAGCTGGACAGCTAGACAGACAAATAGATGGAAAGCTAGACAGACAGCTGGACAGACAGACCGACAGCTGAATATCATACTTACATTTTTGTTTTATTTTCAGGCAGCACAAAACAGCATGACAGTTCAACTTGCGGATGGCCTACAATCAGAGGGCATCACTGTTATTGGCCTCTGTCCAGGGTGGGTCCGAACTGAAATGGGAGGACATGACGCCCATCTCACCCCTCAAGAAAGTGTATTTAAGATTTTGGAACTGAATGATAAACTGTCAATTAAAGACACTGGCAAGTTCTATAAATATTCTGGAGTAACTATGGATTGGTGAAATCAGAAATTATACATTATAATTATTTCGCGAATTAAATAGAAAAACGTTTGGTAATAAATCATGGAATTACATAAAAGACAACCGCCTTAGCAACCAAATCTAGTGTTTGACCTTCTACAATGTTTGTAAGTCGTATTAAACAATGTTTGTAAATCGTATTGAACATAGTTTGTAAATCGTACTCAACAATGTTTGTAAGTCGTATTAAAAAATGTTTGTAAATCGTATTCAACAATGTTTGTATGTCGTACTCAACAATGTCTGTAAATCATATTCAACCATGTCTGTAAGTCGTATTAAACAATGTTTGTAAATCGTACTCCACAATATTTGTAAATCTTGCCTTACTGTGATCTCAACCGGGAAGGTGTTGCATGGGGATTTTTATAATGGTGGTCCCTTGTACTTGGGTTCTGTGCAGTAGCAAGTAAAATACCCACCCATAGGTTGAATGTTTAACATGGTGTGGACTCCTCCTTTATCTCTGTCATCTCAATAAACTTGCCTTTCTAATGAATATTTCCTGCATTGGCACATCAATGCCACATCATGGAGTTATTATATCTGGATGGCTAAGTATTCTTTGTTGGATCAAACAGTCAACTGGTCAAGTTCAAACAGCATATGGAAGGTTATTCTTAAATTAATACATGATAACCTATCTGCACATGTTCTACTATAATTAATCAATTAAATATATCTTAAGTGGTATGAATTACTTTACACACAAATCATAAATAATTTCCTTTACTACCTCCTGAGTTAATTCGGAATTCATTGTAAAATCTGTCCGTGGCATTGCTGCAGCTCTACACTGTTCATAACAAAAACTTGTTCACCTCTGCTGAAACTCTTTTAGAATGTCCAAGCTTAGTGACTTGCAAGAAACTCTTATATTGTTGCCAGGATGTTCTTCCAATAAAACTGTTCACGCAATTCTTCCTTGTGGTATACTATTTTTGTCAGCAATGCCAGCAACTTAGTGGTAGCTTGAGGCACTGAAAACCATGCAGTGAAGAGCAGTGTTGGAACAACTTTGACTGACTGGAAAAATTAATTGAATTTTCCTATATTTGTTTAGGAACATATTCACTGTTTATATCAAGACTTTTATAAAAATATAAAGACATAATGTAATTACTTCTTTTCTTTTTTAACTCAATGAACTTGAGAGTGAGTAAATGTCAGTAAGGTGTCCGACTTTCCCCTATACTACATAGCCAAATGTGCCACATACACCATTTTGCATGAGAAGGATAAACGCATGGAAAATTGCCTAATTAAAATGAGGTGAAAACCATGCATTTTCTATGCGTTTATCCAAACGCATAGAAAATGCACTTAGCACATTTGGCCATGTAGGATCCAAAATGAATTTTATGGAATATTTAGCCATAAATTACATGGAGCAGTGCAAAAAGAAGAAATGTTAGCAAACAAGTCAAGGCCAACTTTCTAGCTGATCAAAACATTTCTGGGAACCAAATAACAGAATATTCTCCATTGTAATTCCTGTTGCTTCTCTACAACTATAACAAATGGCCATAATGATGAGATAATGGCAAAAATTATCATTGCAGATAAATATAATGCGAAATAATGCATTCACGAGTGGACCTGTGTATGTGAAAAATCTCGCACACCACTCGTGTATATGATATTACCAGCACGTATGTTTGTGGCATTACCAACAAACTATTTTCTATGGCTAATTACTGTTATTTTACAGGGCACATTACCGTAAATCTATCCTACAGCATAATTATAATGCTGTAAAATTTACAGAGCTCTAAGGTAAAGAAAATGGGAGTCTACCGTAATTTTTTCAGTAGATTGCTGTAAAATAAACCATCCACCATACAGCAAAGATGCTGTAAAAACTACAGGAATTTTTTTTGGAGAAAGTGCAGTATAGCGGACCCAGATTTATGACCATATTTAGCGAGGCCTATGACGTACAAATGCTGAACTCAATGGATGACGTCACAAACAAACGACAGCAGGATCATATTCAAGGCAAGAACGTTGTTAATTTCGAACCCCACCTACTGGACACTGATTCGTATTATTTGCCAAAGTTAAATTTGGTAAAAAATAGCAATTATGTTCTTATTTAATGGACGCCAAATATGGGCATACATTTGTACTGTGTGTGTCATATGACACATGCACGAGTGTTGCATTTCTCACATTCACTAGTTTTCATCTGAGAGTTGATGTTGGACATATCCTGCTCGCAATTCCACATAATTCAGGAAAGATTCTGTCACAGTAATTTGTCGCTTATGCAACTGCACCTGTAATTATAGACAGGGCAGAGATCAGTGCAATTTTTTTTAAACTAAAACTATCGAATAACTCAAAAATGATTAAGCATTTTATTTGAGTTTTAAAACATTTTCACAGACAAGGGCAATAGTTCAGTTGTGTTTTTTATCCAAAAGTCCCATGAAACGCCTACCTTATTCTTTGTGCTTCTCCCTGACATATATGTAAAAATAAGACCAAAAAAAAAGAAATTAGACGTATATTTTGGATTATACTATAGTTGCATTCTATGTACTATTGTTACCTACAGCCTTGTTTAATATAGTATATCATATGGCTAGCAGAATTCCTGACTTCTGATTAGCAGAGAGCTGTGCAATATTTTCCTATATTGCACGACTATATTGCATTTAAGGTGGCGGAGGAGGTCTTTTCTAAGTATAAACAAATCATAACACCTTCCTTAAATGAATGAAGGTCAATTAGACTGCAACAATAACAATTGTATTCTTATTAGCCTCGTAAACAACCTCTTTCACTAAAACAATTTACGTTTTGTTGTCAGTTGAAATTAATACCCTTTTTTGAGGCTTAAACAGTTTTGGGTAGCCAATATAACTATATACATGTGTAAATAAAGATGAATCAATTATAGAAAATAATGAATGGAAACAAATGATCGAGTAAACTAGGCCCTTCATTTTTCTGCCAAATTAATATCTAATGAATAGAAAAGCCATATAATATAACAATTACTGCACAGTGTCTCGTGCAATATCTGTTTTTATGGAACCTCAACAACTGATATTACACTCGGCTTCGTCACGTGCAATATCAGTTGTCTCGGTTCCAAAACTGATATTGCACTCGCCACTGTGCAATAATTGTATAATACTGTACATAAAATGTATATCCAAATTCATGCCATGGTTGAATGATCAGGGTTAAGGGTCAGGGTCAGGTCGTCATGGAAACGAAATTATAGCATATATATCCCACCTCAAATCAGTTCTTTGGGCCTATTTACTGTGTCAGTGAGGTCACACATATCTAGTTCTTTGGACTGACTACATGTCAAGTTTAACCCTCTACACCAAGGTTTAAAATCGCAGGTAAGTTTTTGAAGATCATACCTATCATAATTATTAAGAACAACGATGAATTGATATCTAAGAAACATACAACTTAGAAATGTCTCATTTAAAAAATGATGAATAGAATAGAATAGAATAGAATAGAATAATTTAAATGTAAAGTCAACATGAGACAACAATAAAATTAGCTCAAACAGCTATTGATCGACTGTATTTGTGCAAAATTAAAAATGTGCAGGTAAAACAATAACAATAAAAACTAATTAAACCGTAATAGGGATTTTTAACATATCATAAAATGCAAACATTGCAGCAACATTTTGGACCTTCCCATTTCGAAAGTAACTTTTTAAAATCATTAAAATCTAGATCTTTTTAAAACTTGATGGCAGTAAATTCCACAGATGAGCACTATAATATGAGAATGTTCTCTTTCCATACATAATTTTGTTAAAACGTGGTATGACTAAGATACAAGGGTCTCGTAACTCTCTTGGCATATCTTCAACAACAAAAATATCATTTATTAACTCGGGATTTAAATTATGAAAAAGAATACATTGAATTTATATCGAAATGACACTGAGTAAAGCATTACATTTAATCTATTGACTTTGTTTGAAAATACCTGTGAATCCGTTTCTTGTTGGTGATTTTTTCTAACTTTTTCTCAGACATTTTACCTAACTTTTTCTAGCCATTCTATTTAATTAAAGCTCCACTGTCAAAAATAATGTTTTCTAAAACTTCATCAGATGATTGAAAATCACCTTAGTTGATCAAGGCACACTAAATCTAAAAGTGTAAGCCATATTTAAATGAATCTATCAGGCATTAATTACAAAAAATAAATGATACATTGAAAGAAATCAAGACCAAAACATTGGAAATACAGTAATGTGCAGTCATCACTTGGTTTGTTTACACATTGGATTTTTGATGGCATGAAAAATGAAATACTAGGTCAAGTTTATTTATTTTATGGAGAGATAGTGAACCCAGCAAGGCTCTGGACGAAAGGTAATAATTTTGGCCACTCTCATATTGAGTGACAATCCAGCATTAATATTTGAAGACATTTTCAGTTTTTAGAATGACTGACCCCTAGAGCCTGTTTGACTAACACATTAGTCAGATTTGTCTTACAAAGTCATCGTCAATGTCTTCTGAAATTTATTTTTTAGTCACATTTATGGCTAGGCCACTGTGCAGGACTACAAAATTAATATGAACATGTTTCTGGAGTTTTGTTCCACAGTTGTAAGTCAAACTTCAACTGTCTAATTGATAAAACACTTCTTTATTGTTTTATGTATGGCATGCATAAATATTTGTCTATCTATATCCAATAATTTCGATTTCTGTTATTTCTTTATGACTATGACACATATGATCATAACGAATATACGGTTAAAAAACAAAAGTCTATGATTCAAAAGATAGGTAACTTGGAAGTTCTTATAAGACGATAGTACATAAAAAATTGGCTTTGGGACAAATACAAAACTGATTATACGAAGAAGATTGCTATACATGTCAACTAAATGGTACTGTGTAACACGCTATACTTCACACTGTGCTTTTTGACATACAAGGGGCACCCATGCTAGCGTCCTAATTGAGACAAAATGGGTGTCTGACCCTCTATGTTTATTTTTTTCATCCAAAACATCATTGTATTTTATTTTGGGTCAAATAAATTCATTTCATTTCATAGGTATTTGTACTACAATAGCAACTTTGTTATGAAATGCCTTTTTTAATCAAATATATTACAGCTTTAAGCTGAAGTACCACTCTACCACAGCTGGGCTATTCACTTCATCTTGATGGCTTGCATAATCTTGAATTTCTAAATAAAAACTTAGCAAATATGTTAAATTGAGTATTCGGAACAGGAATATAACCAACAAAAATGCCAGTTAACTCGCGACTATCAGGCATATAACTATTACTTTTTATCCAAATATGGTAGATGTTCCAAAATGCATCTTATGTCCCAAAGGCCCCCCCCCCCCCCCCATCTTCCCTGGAACATTGTGCATAGTGTTAGAAAATATAAGATTTGCCCTTAACCAGAAGCAGAGGTTTATAAATTATAGTGGAGGCCTGTGATAATGGTCTCAACTATTGATTTAGTATTACCCTTTTTTATGGTTATTCTGATTTTTTTTTAAATTTGATCTTAACTTTCATTTCAGAAAGGCCATGGCGGTCAAATTTGATCGACTTCAAAATGGGACCAGATGTTTTAAGTGGCTTGTTATCTTGAACATTTCATTGATAGCATTTCTCATTCTACATGCTTCAAGAAATGTGCACACTCAACCAAGATACTATCTAACCAAATATGTTGATCAAACTTCTAGCACTGACAAATCACATGAATTTATAGATTTTGAAGGCCACAGGACTGTAACCTTTCACATGGTGTGTTTAACTTACGAAAAACAACCACCAGAAGAACTAAATAAATCGAAAAAGGGGCCAACTTGGTATACCGGAAATAACAAACCCTACATGATTCCAAGCAGATATTGTAAACATAAATTGAAACCGATAACTATTTACCAAGATTTTAGTCCTAAAGTAGATACAGCCAAACTGGAAAAGTTTGGTGCATTTAGATTGAAATTTAGACCAGAATCACAACGCCCTTCGTCATATGAAGTAATATCAAATCAAACTGCATACTTTTTAGCAAACGACACTCTTTTTACAGCAATGAATTTTTTCCATTTCACAAAGCAAATATACTTCCCGTTATACTGGATGATAAAATCGACCAATCAGTTGCATGAAGATGCTCATAATATTGTCGTCTATCCCAAACCATATGCTCATTGCGTGGAAAAAGATTACATTCCTCTCGATATCAACAGATACCGGTATTTCAGAGATATTTTGTCTGTGAGAAACAAGGACGAACTCAGCGCATTTAGTGACAAGCCTCTCCCTCATGAAGTGTGCTACAAAAATGCTGTTTTCACCAAAGCATATCATGAAGACAAAGGTCTTATGGCTATTGAATACTTCAAAAAGGAAATTGGAGTATCTGATTCATTATGTAACAATCAAAATGTACTCACAATAGTAAACAGAAGATCGTACAGAAGGATTTTGAACACAGACCAATTAAAGATAATCGGAGAAGCTCTTGGATATCACACGGAAGTGGTGCATTTGGAAACATTGACATTGAAAGAACAGGCTCAGCTAATTCATTGCACCAAAATTCTAGTTGGAGTGACGGGTGCTGGCTTACAGTGGGCATTTTTCATGAAGAACTACTCAGGAGTGATAGAAATTGCTTGGCCGCAAAAAGCATGGCAGTTCTTCTTTACGAACAATGGAAGTAAGTTAAGATCTGATTTATTCCATTTTAAAAGAATATCTTGTTTGTAAGTTGAATTAGTTACATGTTTTGTCAACCTTTCAGCACAGGCATTAAAAGGCAATTTTATCATTGACCTTCACAGAATAATATGAAGGTGAAGCACTCAGCCTTGCATGGGTGCACTCAGCCTTGCATGGGTGCACTCAGCCTTGCATGGGTGCACTCAGCCTTGCATGGGTGCACTCAGCCTTGCATGGATGCACTCCCCTACCTAGGAGAAGGCCACTGAGTGACTAAAGACGGCCATGGACCTTCAAAGAGAGATGATGGATGCCAGAGGAGACAACCCCAGCTGTGTATTTAGCAAGCTGAGTGTTCCCTTGCCCGAGCTACTGTGCTGTTCACTTTAGCGCCTTTATTTATTATTGGTTATTCTCTGTGGACGTTAGTTCACAGTCAGAGGAAACTCCTATGTACGAGTTGGCTCACCTCAAATTGCGTGTCGCAGAGGTTTTGGGGGCATTTAAAGGCATGCTAATGCCAAAATCTGCGTTGCGTGATAAAAATACTTCCGTATACCAAGTTTTAATGTCAAGCGATGAATATTAACAAAGTTATCGGCGATGTTTGTCCCCGCGCATCACTATGATTCACGCCTACTCAGCCTAGGGTTTGTCCTCTGACTGTGAACAAGCATCCACAATGTGAACAGCAGATCACACAGGCAAAGCGTTCCCTGGCCTTGTGCTCGTGCTCAAGCTAATTATTTTATTCAGCATAGGTCGATGATTGAAATGGCTGACTAATTCCTGTACTGTCACACGAAGTGTGTTCATATATATATATCAGTACAATAAACCAATATGACATGATCCTTCAAAAACAATTGCAATGATTTCACCCCAGTCATGGTCTACGGTCAGTTTTGTGACACGAAATGCTGTTATTAGCTATTTGACATTAAAAACACTAATTGTGCAAATAGTTGGTATGGCGATTAACCTATATGGTAGCTGGCCTTTGGGTGATATTCAAATCATACTTACCTGTAATATGATTGAAAAATAAGCATTTATGTTTTATAAATAAACTTTAGGTGCCCAAGGCTTTTGAGTCTTGACACACATATGTGTATAATGTAACTGGTCATAAAAAGTATTGAAAACACTTATACAAAAACATGAAAATTGTATAATTTGGTAATGTGTGGTGTCAGTGCCACCGGTCCAAAGCTTACAAAACTGTTCATCTGGCCGGCTAATAGAAGTTTGTACAATCGACTTAATTAGAATATATGTGTTCAACTTTTTTGGTTTTTACTAATTAATCAAATAATCTATTTTTGCATATTTTTGTAGCACGTGACAGTGAAGAGCGTGGAGTTATCAGGCCATTAAACTTCGTCCAGTTATCCAACATAACTTGTAACCTGAACCCAGACGCACCCAGTCAGTTTCTGACAGGCATTTTTAGTACCAACAGGACAGTACCCTTTCAAACAGCCATGCAAATTTTGAAGGATGAACGAAATTATGATCACGCTAAAAAACGGATGCACACTGCAGGGAAGCTGTGTGATATCACTGTCAATCCAGAGGCATTTAAGGATGCTGTTCTAGCAGCTGCCATGAGATGAAATTTATATTTGTCGATAACAGATACAATGCCAGTTTGGATAAATAAAATGATCAAGCTCAGCACACTGCAGGGAAGTTGTGTGATGTGATATCAGTGTTTGTTAATCAGTATGTTGATTATGTTGTATTGTATTAACATTACAATATTTATATTTTTATTTTAGTTTTATTATTAAATTACATTGTTTACTCATCCATCTTCATCGTGTTAATGACAGATGCCTCACATCTAATTTCCCGGTCATCATATTTTATTAGCCAAATTTCTGTTTTAGTTTAGCACTGAATACCTCTGACAGTAGCCCCTGGTGTGGTATATATTTGTAATATACATTATACAACACCGAATAGCCAAAAACAAGACCATACACTCATTTGGTTTCTTCATTACATTGAAGCTATCTAGCCTTTACTGCATCACGAAGTAGGTGGGTGGCCCAATGGTTAAGGCATCCGACAACTCCATATTGGCCAGCTCACATGAAGGTCCTGGGTTCGATTTCCAGTCCGGGCATTCTTTTTGAGCCACATCCCAGCTGGATTTCGCTCGGATAAGACATTAAATAGGAGGTGCCCTGTTCTCTGTGCCTATGTTGAGGCAAGTAAAAGATCCCACCCACAGGGTAAATATGTAACATGGGTGGACTCCTCCTCTCTCTCACCTGATCAATCAACTCTTGCAAGTGGCAAAAACTTGCCATAGAGAGCTGCACTTTCCATATCTATCTATCTATGTCATTAATAAATGCTGCTTCCTTTTTAGTACCTTGATTGTAATATTTAATAAGCTAATTTTTGTCTTGGTTTTTGCTGTTTCACCGTGAAAGTTACTCTTCACCTGCCAATTACTTATATGTTTGTCGATCGTCTGCAAATTAGTACCATGATTTCACAGTTTTCATTCCGCAGTGAATTTTGAGTTTTGGTTCACCAGTGATTTTTGAGTTTTGGTTCACCAGTTAGATTATGTTATTACTTCGCAGAAACTGCTTGTAATTCGAATCACAGTCACTAGATTAAAAAGAGTTAGTTATTGACCACTGGAGAGATGACCACGGATGGCAAAAAGGGACTATACGTGCTACTCGTGGCTCTGTTAATCACGTATAAATTCTTTCGCCGAGCGTTCAAGGGATGTCCGTCAACCGCTCGGACATCCGTCGCAAAGCATTCGTGAGACATCCGTGAGGCACTCGTAGATCGGTTGTGCGAGTGGTTCAAGAGTGAATGAGGAGAAGGCTACGGATAGGCTACGGATAGGCCACGGATGCGCACGGAAGACGACGGTTAAGATTGTCAATTATCCATATCCTATTGCCTCAAATATACCAGAAAAGCTAGCCTATGGAGTGTATGCCTCTTGCATCATTTGTTTTGCCAGGGCCTGTATGAAGGATAAATTGTGTCAAGGTATCTTTCAAATATAGTACTGTTTAGACTAATAAGGTCATCAATGTACTGAAATGTTAGATTAAATAATTTTGCATGGAATTTAGTATTTATTTTCTAATGTTTCCATGAACTTGTATTCATATGACATTAGAAAGAGATTAGCCAAAAGTGGAGCACAACAATGCCATGACGATGACATGACAACACATTCCCATAGGGATCCACTGTGAAGTATATTGCCAAATTCCACATAGATGTTGTCAATGAGGTAGTCAAGAAAGTTTAATTAAAGTAATCAAAGCTTGTAGCCAAATTAGGTTCAATACTCATGTGACCCTCGTAGTCTCCAGTAGACAAGAAGGCCTTTCTGAGACTTGCACAGAAGAAGACTGTACCAGTAGACCAGTAAAAATTAACGAACACCCTGGACTAACTCATAACAGGCATTTTATTCTATCAAATGATAGCCTAGACTTTGTAGTTTCACAGAATGACGATTTTTTAGATGGCCATAAGTAAGATATCATTTTAAAGCTAAGACTTATGCAAATGTATTCTGTTCAGTTTTAGTGAATATTCTCCAATAGGAAACGAACCATATGAAAAACTATTAAAAGTAGTGTTGGAAAATATCAACTACATTTGTTTGAAAACATTCCATATGCAAATTAAGTTTACCCCTGATCTAGAAATAGGCCATTTATTTAAAAAGGCCACGCATGATAACATACGAATCAACATTTGTTTCATTCCTTTATGATAAATAGTTCAGATAATATCAAGTTTTGTAATTTTCTTTTGTCTAATTTTGATGAATTTTGTTGCCATGGAAACAGAGTTGGAAAATTTTCCCCAAGGTGGCCATCTAAAATAGCCTTCCTCTGAAACTTCAAAATATGGGCTATCATTTAATGGAATAAAATGTCTGTTATGAGCTAGTCCAGGGTCACCCCAAATTCAAGTCAATTTTTACTGGCCTACAGATGCCTGAAAGGCAAATTGAAGTAACTCCCACATCTTAGCTTTATAATAACATGAATATGTGATATAAGTTATTTATAACATGATTATCAAAACATAAATTGTCAAAGGTTAAATTAACTACAGTACTGATAGATAATCCGTTTTCCATTACTATGCACATCTCAGGTCTATATAAATATGGAATTTAATGATTACAGTAATCTTCATTAAAAATTTCTTCTCAGTTTTGGGTCATACGTTTTCACTCACAGCGGTGCAAAGTTGACAGTAATCATATAAACCAATTTTTTAACGTAACAATTACACCTTTAGAAATTAAATAATATACGTTTTCTATGTTTTCAATAGTAATTCATGCTGTTTCTCATGCAGCATCTCACAATCAAGCCTCATTCTGAACCAAACTATGCTATTGTGACCTCACGATGGTCGGGGTTCCGATGGGCGGGGGCCTTGCTCAGAGGTAGCGCACTGGGCTTCCAACCACTGGGTCCCGGGTTGGATTCCCGGTCGAGCCTAAGTTGGATGGGTGTTTCATCCTTCATCTCATTGCCATGGTCCCTGCCTGTCCTAATTAGCCCAACTGGTGCAGAAATACAGGACGTAAAGCCCTAATCACACACACACACACACGTAACAAAGCAATCCACTCAGAGCTCAACTCAGTTCATCACTTCTGTTGTTGTTGATCAAAGTATTTGATTCGATCAATATCACAGCACTATATGAAAACTACACAAAAGTACAAAAAGACTAATCTGTGGATATATAAATGAATATACATGGTTATATTGTGACTTAGTCGCTAGATCAATAGGTGGCTCTACAGGTCTTCGTCAGCGCCCTCTATGAATGTTATCATGTGACAATAACAGTCGGCCATGATGATCACAAAGCAAAGTGAGTAAAAAATTAACACTGGAAAGATAAGAAAAGTAAGTTCTATGTGATAGAAGGATGTAACTTTACAGTAAAAAGTAGGCCTGAACTTTGTTTTGACAGCCTACCACTATGATAAGTTTACCTGAATTTTAGGTTGCAAAAAATATCTTTTTCTAATTGACCTCAATTTAGACAGGGATGATCGGCGACCGTCATCGCCAATAAAAAAAAATAAACTTTACTGCCTCTCAGCCAATCAGACGTCTAGAATCTTCGAAATAAGGATACGCAAAACATGGGACAAGAGTTGCAATGCAAGAAACGGGTGGGTGGGTGATTAGGGCTTTACGTCCTGTATTTCTGCACCAGTTGGGCTAATTAGGACCGGCAGAGACCATGGCAATGAGACGAAGGATGAAACAGCCATCCAACTTAGGCTCGACTGGGAATCAAACCCAGGACCCAGCGGTTGGAAGCCCAGAGCGCTACCTCTGAGCTAGGCCCCCGCCCCCGCCAGAAATGGAACCAACCGAAGTTCAAAGTGCCTACCTATGTTTTTAAATGTTCCTATGCTTGTGCATTAAATAACTGGCAAAAACTGACTATACAAAGTTTTTGTATATCACTATAACTACTGTAGTAAACTATTCAACTCTGCCTATATTTGAGCATATGTAAATATACTCTACCACTCATAGCTAAGCTTATTTTCTGAAAATGCACATTTGTGATTCACTGTGCCCCGGCCTCCCCTGCCTGGTAACATTATTTAACATTTCAATTGAACTGTTGAATTCAATTAAATATGCAAATCCCAATAGCAAACCATTTAACTTGTTAGCACATATTATTAATGAATCAACAATTAATTTGACACAAATTGTCAGCAATTTAGGCCTACCTAGAGATAATAGTTGTCACGGCAACAAGCTTCTTGTTTATTAAAAAATTTAATAAAAATTAAAAGAAGAAGAATAAATTTTACTAACTTTAAAATCTAGTCATGAATTGATAATAATTACCACAGTATTTACAAAATGAATTGTTGAAATTAATGGTGGAAATGATTTTATTGATAGGTTGCTCAGATAGCATTCAAGATCGTATTGCTATCTGGGTGGTCACTTATGAATGCTATCTGGGTGGTTACTTATGAATGCTGTCTGGGTGGTAACTTATGAATGCTATATGTGTGGTCACTTATTAATGCTATCTGGGTGGTAACTTATGAATGCTATCTGGGTGGTCACTTATTAATGCTATCTGGTGGTAACTTGTTAATGCTATCTGGGTGGTCACTTATGAATGCTATCTGGGTGGTTACTTATGAATGCTGTCCGGGTGGTAACTTATGAATGCTATATGTGTGGTCACTTATTAATGCTATCTGGGTGGTAACTTATGAATGCTATCTGGGTGGTCACTTATTAATGCTATCTGGTGGTAACTTGTTAATGCTATCAGGGTGGTCACTTATGAATGCTATCTGGGTGGTAACTTATGAATGCTATATGGGTGGTCACTTGTGAATGCTATCTGGGTGATAACTTATGAATGCTATCTGGGTGGTAACTTATGAATGCTATCTGGGTGGTCACTTATTAATGCTATCTGGGTGGTCACTTATGAATGCTATCTGGGTGGTAATTTATGAATTACTTGGTTAAGTAATATTGTCAAGTGTCAAGCCCAAAACATCATGATATGAGAGATGAGAGAAGTATAGAGAAATGCAGGAAGAGGGGAGAATTTGGGTGGGGCCCTTTATTTGTCTCAACATAGACATCAGTAAAAGGTACAGATAGTGAAAATATGCTGCAATGTTCAGTAACCAGTAACACAAGTAATGTAATTTGTAATAGCACACAACAAGTATTTGTTAAGACATTCGGGTGTGCTTTACATAGGAGAAAAACATGTGCAATATTGAAATTAAAGAGTTTTGAAATAATGATAAATACAGTAAAAATATAAATCAGTAAAATGTTTGCTTCAATAAATGAGTTTTTTTTAAAGTGCGTTGAATGGCTTAAAATTGTGGCAGTTTAGGAATTCAATCAGTAGACAATTCCATTGTTTAGGTTAATATTCCCCAGATATTAACATGCCATGTCAGCTCAATGTCCACTCAACGTCAGTCTAGCATTCGACGACCACGGCAGATCTTTGCCAACATGGCTCTGAAAGTCACCCAAACCTGGTATGTTATCTGCTGTCGCTTCTTTGAAAAGGATAACGAGGTGGGTGATCTGATGGTGGCGGATTAGGGCTTTACGTCCTGTATTTCTTCACCTGATGGGCTAATTAGGACAGGTAGGGACCATGGCAATGAGACGAAGGATGAAACAGCCCTCCAACATAGGCTCGACCGGAAATTGAACCCGGGACCCAGTGGTTGGAAGCCCAGCACGCTACCAGTGGGTGATCTGGTACAGCACATGTATATTTGCCACATAGTTGGTCCTAGCTTTGGATATAACTTATAATAAGTTGGACGATCGTTGTAGTTTAACATTCTTTTTTGATATAGTTGGATATAGCATTTGAATGTCATCAAAAGATAACATGGGCTCATTGATCTTCTTACAATCATGCTTGATTTCTATAAACACTCTTAGGGACATCATTCCAAATATCTTCATTTATGTTATGTAAAAGATATGCCATTGTTATTCATTAATAATGATTTGCTTGGATCTCGCGGAAACCCAGGAGGGCACTCGATAGCTATTTGTCTTTGTGGTGACAGTCAGCAGTAGGCTGAAAGTCCATGGAAATATATAATAAAATGAGGGTGTGGCAGCATTTAAAAAATAGCCAAAAGCTGAGCACGCTCAGCGGCTGCATTAATGTGTCTTAGAGTGTTCCTCCTGGCCTTTCATACGCTGTAAATAGAATTTATTTATTGTTTCCAGTTATTATTATATTATTGTCTGAAGGCAAATAAATTCGTCTTGAGTCTCTTTTAGCAGTAGTATAGCTCTGGACGCTGTATCAGGTATATCGTTGAACATCTGAGTTAGGCTATGGAGTATCCAACTGGTGTCAAGCACTCACCAACTGAGTCACTTAGCTGTTACTTCTGTTTACACCGAAGACCTCTGTATCCAACTGGTGTCAAGCACTCACCAACTGAGTAAGCTGTTACTTCTGTTTACACCGAAGACCTCTCAAAAAGACTTTCCTGAACGGCTTCAGCCTGTAGGCATAAACAATGGGATTCAGTGCAGAGTTGATTAAAGGAGTTAGCCAGCCTAATAACTGCATGAAGGAAGCCCTGGAAAAAAGACACAAATTGTTAGTAATACATTATTTACACTGTATATTTATAGGATGGTACACTTATGATAACACTTTTTGCATCAGTTTGAGACTACTTTCTGACAGAACATATATGAAGTTGGCATCCTTTTTCCACTAAAAAGTATGCAAAAAAAAAAATAATACAATCAGATTCAACTGGCTTTAAAATTCAGAAATGCTTTGTTTATTGTAATTCCTCATAAAAAAAAATTAAATATAAAACATTTCTAATAACTATGTTTATTACTATCTGACAGGAATCTTCACTGGGTGGCTCCCCAAACGCGACATCATAAAAACAAATCCACTGAATCTGTTTTTGTTTGTTTTTGTTAGTTTTTGTCTCTATTAGTTTGATTTTGATAGTAATGGGTTTTCTTCACAAATACATTGTAGATAACCTGCATGACACTGGTGACGCATTGATGAGAACATTGAAGCTGCCCATTGAAACACCCAGAAAAGGTTTCGGGTAAAACATCTGTTCAATACATATTTCAAACGTACAATGCATCACAAACCTATTTTTGAGCTTTTCGTGGTATCCATTATAGTGCCTAGCAGAAAAGTGGTTACACTTGCAAACTATTGTTTGTAGATTTAAGCTGTGAGAGACCATCGAATATCTCCAGCCAACCCTGTCTGTTCATAAAACGGAGTAATCTACATTTTAGGATAATCTCTCTGTTGGTCAAAACTCTGGGCTGGCTTAGCATATTCAATAGCTTTTAGTTGCGTTCCTTTTTACAAACAAAACAAAGCAATGATCTACGTCACGTAAGGACTGTGGCAGGAGTTATTTTCAGTTCTGCTCAACTCCCTTTGTCACCACTAATATGCTAGGTGCTCTAATGGTCAAAGTTGTTTTCACAAGATCCAAAGATGCCGCAGCTTCTTCTCTTCCTTCTTCTTCCTTCTTCTTCCTTCCTCTTCCTATTCTTCCTCCTTCTTCCTTTTTCTTCCTTCTTCCTTCTTCTTCTGCTACTTATTCCTCTGCTTCTTCTGCTTCTGCTTCTTCTTCTTCTTCCTTGTTCCTTCTTACTTTATCTTCCTTCTTCTGCTTCTTCTGCTTCTTCTGCTTCTTCTTCTTCTTCTTGGTGGTAGTAAATCCATCCCTTGTGGAACCACCATCACCTGGGGTGAAGTAACACGATAGTCCTGTAATTGTGTAAACTATCTACTAGTCTATTGCTAATTTTACTAAGTCTACAAGCCACTCTGGATTCTGTTTTGTTCCTCCTTTGTCCCATCCAGTTCTATTTTTGTCCATTCAAATGGATCGTCAGGGGAAATGTTGGCCTCACACAGCATATAACTGTTGGCCTGATTCTTGAACTCAGAAATTATTATTTGAAGACACAAGTGTTCAGGAGAGTCCCTCTGAGACTAATTAGAAGTCGCTGTCAAGGGTTCCTTCCCTTGATGACAGAGTCTGTTTTTACAGAGTTGGAGGTCATATTCTAGGCCCCAGGAGGTGCCACTTTTAACTTTTTATTGAAGAAAAAACCCACAAGTGCCTTTTTGTAAACTACATGCTCTCCACATGAATTTCGCATTCAAAGAATGTGTTCAAAATCTACAAATGACAAAATAACATTGCATTGTCCAATCTAAAAGGTAGGAAAAACAATTTACTGGCTGTTTCTTTAACCTAAGAATCGGAGAAAAAGTCAGGCATACTTCATTATTATCTTTTCCAAGAACAGAGAAATATACAACAGTTCAGTGTAAATATACTGACAAGAATACCTAAATAACGATATAATACTGGCTGAGATTTTCAAAACTTAAAGCATTAAATAAAAGAGTAGATTATTGCAAATTAAGTAGAATTTTCATAAATCCAATAAGGCTAGAGTTGAGAAAATGTTATGTAGATTATTTCAGTTTTTGGCGTTTGTAAGTTGCAAAATGATGGAGCAAAACATTTAAATTAGGAGGCTATTTTCGCGTCTAAAACCGGCATCTGCCAAGCCGACTTTGACGTCTATTTGTATAACATTCATATAGACTTGTCATTTGTCTATATAATGTAATTTCATAATCCTACCTCAGCGAAGATATCATGTTAAACGCATTGCATAGTTTTCCACGCACTATTACAGGGTGGGGCATAAAAACTTGCACCAGCAGCTACTGCTACCTCTTTTGTTATCATGGTTATTACCTCAATTGACAGTGATCGCCTGCAGCTGCAATCATACACACAAAAGTAATAATAGTCCCTAGGTTATCTTTATGAATACATTTTCCTGTTTCCTCAAGAATGATAGATAATATGGATCTAAATATGGCACATGCACACTTATCACACCTTCGTGTCATTTTCACCTCAAGCATTAGATTATGTCACTGATCATACAGACGTTTTACAGACACCTGTCTTGACCTTTGCCCCAACAAATAGGGCAAATAGAGTCATGTTTAATAAGAAGGTAGAGCATTGATAACTTTGAGGCGGAGAGTGCCATTTTGGGTTCCGGTCAATTTTCTGTCTTTTCTGTCTAATTAATCCTCCTGAAAATTATGTGATTATTTCCAGATTAGTTGGAGATTCAAATGGTCCCTCTGGAATGCTATTATGCTTCTTTGTTTCGACCTTGCTGGATCAAAACTGGAACCAACCTGATCATCTAATACTATAATATATATATGCATGTATAGAAAACACTGAAGGAGGATTCTGTGTAAATAATATATTTTCTGTGGCTTAAGAGGTGTAGTAACTAACATATATCTTATTTGTAAACTTTTTTGCAACTAGAGACCATGCAAGCTAGCGCGGTTTCACAATATAGGGAAATCCTGCCAAAACGGTTTGAACCTGCGCTTTCGTACAGTTTTAGGAGTACAGCTATAAATTGCACACCATTAGAACCGCGATACAAACGCGCAACTTACAAACCAAATTTGGTGAAGATCCGATAAGTAGAAGTCGATTAGAGTTTGATTATAGTATAAATTCAGGTCTCACAAAATGCGTCATTTTTTGAAGGCTGTTATTTTTTTAAGAAACGGACCTTATATTCGTTTTATTTTGATCTAGAATTGTTACAATAAAATAAATCCACTATATTAGTGCTACTCCACACATTTAAGAGCTAAAAATCGTATATTTCAGGATATTTATTGTATGCGTGGTGGCGCACCTGTCACGTCACTGCAGCGCCCTCTGTGAAGATATAATCTCTGATGATTTCGCAAAAAACTATTATTTGCCATGCTTTATGACAAACATAATCTTGAAGAGCAGTATTTAGCTTTTTAAGAACTGTTTTTAGCACAAACATATTTTTCTTATGCATCTATAATGATTTCTCACTTTTGTAATCTTTAATTTCCACGCTTGTGCCACCACGACGTTGCGTCATGAGCAAGTAAAAAATTGGAATGCTAGCTACCGATTCACAACTTTAAAACGATAAATATTGTATTTTTCAAGGTATGTAGATTGCGTTGGTGCTATAATTGATGTGTTAAACATTAGGTCATTTAGGATAGTCAGATTGTAGTGCTGTGACGCAAAATGTCGTTAATTCATGAGGAATGGCCTGTTCCCGTCGATTCACTGTTCTGCTGATATTTTTGAGGACGGCGTGACTATCACAACTTTTTTAGTGTGATTTCGTCGTAATCTTTGCAGTATTTTGTGGTTATTAAGCCAGCTCAGTGACCAGCAATCTCACACAGAAATAGAGAAATATATTGCCTACAATTATGACTATAGTCTACAATTATGACTATAGTTATTGCGTCCGAAAATCGGCATTATTCTTCAAATAGTGATTGTTTACAAAAGTGACTTTTTGAAAATGTCTTAAGGGCTGACAAAACCTATGGTTTGGAATCAGTCCCTACATCTACATGTAGGGACTGATGGATCGGTCTACATGCAAGCAGGGAAAATCTGACTTCGGTGGTATATGTCACTCAGAACAAGCCCTGCAGCATCTTTAAAAGACTTTATACGCATTTGAGTAACCTGGAGCTATCCCAAATGAGGAGATGCCAAGTGCAAGTTTTTAGGCCACACCCTGTATACAAATACTTTATTCACACACAATGTAAAAAAGCATATAAATTGGTGAAATATCACTGTTACATTAAAAGCATAAAACCAACATAATAAAACCGCATTAGCCTGTACATAAAAAGTTTAAAATACAAACCATCAAGTGAATATTTTAGTTCCTGAATTTGGTGACCCACTGAAATGCTACCTTCATATTTTGCTAGATACATATGCTTCAAGTTACATTTACTCATTCCAAGCACCATATGATTAACACATTAAAGCTCTCTAGCTATGACACTTAGATTAGCACTAATACTAGTATTTGCATCACAGACAAGGCTTTTGGCTAAATACTTGACTTTTACATCGTCAGTTTTTAACATAAATCTGACATATCTACAATAAACCTGCTCCAAGGCACTATAAAGTAATGGAAGATACCCGGTGGTTCGAGTTGTAACAGGCAGGTTCTAATATACGTCTAACACATCTGTTCCACAGAGTTTGAAAATAAACAATATTTCTGTCGTGAAAATTCCAAGATTGTGAACCATAGAAATGTGAACCATACAAAATGTGAACCATGAAAAATGTGAACACTTGGTGTTGAATATCTTGGTGTTAACATTTGTACTACATTTGCCCAGGGAGGCTAAAGTATGAGGCTAAAGTATATACCATTTTAAGACCAGGTCTGTCTATTGGCTCTATTGCGATTTACATGGGAACTTCAAGTGGGTGGTGGCAAGACTTTAACCCAAAATTTGGATGTGAAATTGTGCATGGTAGTTGATCTTTATCAAAGCAATCTTTTGAATTTTCTTTTTTAAAAACCACTAATTTTAGAGCACCCTAACGTTAATTCATATAAAAGCAAAATTGTATATGATCAAAGAACGAATGTTACTTACCCAGAGCTATCTTCCAAATACAAAATGTTCAGAAAAAAAGGAATCCAAGAAATTATGAAATATCCAAGTGTTATAGCCAGAGTCCTGGTCATTTTCCAATCCAAGCCAAATTTCTTGGGCCTCCTGGGCCTTGTATCAGTGGGTAGGTCTACCGTAGACTTTTTACTTTGATTGTTGTGTTTTAAATTTGCTTGAGCAGACATTGGTATTATTTCCTTTGGCTGAGGCGTCAAATCTCTACAAGTTTGATACCGACGCAAAGGACTCCTTTTTGCGGCAGCGGTCGAGGGTGTTACTACGTTTACCGCCCACCGATGAGACGCCTGAGTTGGGCCTCTTTCTGGATTAGATGTTTCTTCAATGCAGTATATTGGGTGATCAGAAACATTCACTGCACCCAAGTTTTCTTCTGGAGGGTTTTTGATGTCATTGGTTAAGCACCGTTGACCCGCTGACTCTGCAACTTGTCCCTGAGGTTCCAATTCATCGTTGCTAAGTGGAGCGATGTGACCGGTTACTTGGAGCGATTGAATCAAATTTTTTTGACAAATGGCAGCTTTGAGAATCTTCAAGTAACAAAATATCATAATCATCACTGGAACGGCATAAACGACAAAGAATAAAAGGATCATAAAGGACATGTTCCACATTTTCTGTGCCCGGCACGTGACAAGATTGTTACTAGAATGCCAAAAGAATGGCAATATGGTTATCAAAGCTGCTCCAATCCATGCCATCAATATACATCCGGCTATCCTCCATTTGTTTGACACCCAATCATTGTAATGCATCGGGTGGAGTATGATAAGATAACGATCTGCAGTGACAATCAGTAAGCTGTAAGTTGAGACAGCGACGGTGAAGATGTATGGAGATCCTGCTAAAAGGCACATAAATGTGTCATTGAACTTCTCTGGGTATGAAAGGACCGTTGCGCCTAAAATGGGACACAATCCGGTCATCAAGTCAGTCACGGAGAGATTTGCCACCAGCACAAAAGAAACTTCTTGTAAATGGCGGTTTAAGGCCACACAAAGTACCACTGACAGATTCCCAACCAGGATGAAGAGACATAGAGAAGCAGATACAAATTTCTGAACAGCAAGAAGGTTCGAACTAACAGTCCAATCATGCAGTATATAATCTGTAATATTTTCTAGATTCGAAGTAGTTGTAACATCTATCCCATCATGCAATCCATAGTCATTAACATTCTCTAGAACATTATTTTTTGTAAAGTCTGTCTGATGATACAGGGCATAGTCTGTGACATTCTCCATGTTCACCAAACACTGCCGTACATGTCACACTAACACCTTAAGGTATTAATAGGCAAGCTGAGGCCGAGGAAGGAGTGGCCAAGCACATTAACATATTACAGTTTTGGCCATCGAATGTGTATTACAGAGTGCAGCCAAAAATCGTGCACCAGCAGCTACTGCTGCCTCTTTTATTTATTATCTCAATTGACAGTCATCATGCACAAGCAGCTGCACCTACAAACACAAAAGTAATAAAAGTCCTAAATATCCTTAAAAAAAAAGTAATGTATTTTCTCATTTTCGCAAGAATGATGGATTATATGGAACTAAATATTGCGCATGCAAACTTATCACACCTTCGAGTCATTTTGAGAAGCAGAGTGTCATTTTGGGTTCAGGTCAGATTTCTGTCTTTTCTGCTGAATTAACTGGCCAATCCTCCTGAATATCATGTGATAATTTCCAGATTAGTTTGAGATTCAAAAGGTACCTCTGGAATGCAATTATATTTCTCAGTTTCAATCTTTTGATCTTGCTGGATCAAAACTGGAACCAACTTTCTTATCATCTCATGCCATAATATATATATGCATGTATAGAAAACACTGAAGGAGGATTCTGTGTAAATATTATATTTTCAGTGGCTTCAGAGGTGTAGTAACTAAGAAATATCTCATTTGTAAACTTTTCCACAACTAGAGACACCATGTATACCTACAAACAGACACGCAGGACAAGCCGTGCGGCATGCACCCTGTCAATAATTCAGATAATGACATAAGTCTGACATTATACAATAAAACATATCACATAGTCCAATTGTTTATACCCCTGAATAAATACAGCATAACTTCGTTTGCCTCCATCAGCCAGCACTCTGAAGGCTTAGAGCTTAGGGTTATCCTGCACTATGTGGCAGAGGCGCCAGTGCCATTGAAACAATGTAGGCCTAAGCCGGTTCAGGATTTGAAATATCCGTTCATTTAATAGAGCGGAAATCGAACAAATTTGGCCACGAAGCGGTCGAATTTGTGAGCTGATGCTCCTTCTGGTAACATATTTACGTGAAATGAATTCAAAGTAATGAATTCAAAGATGAATTCAATGATTGTTGAATGATATTAACGATGTTAGCTATCAGGGATTTTCAGAACGTTACAAATTTTGGCGGCTGCAGCAAACCAGTTGTTTGCTGAAAATGCCGAAAACCTGCGTAATGCTGCAAAATCGTACAAAATAAGTTGTTAAAAATAGGTACCTGTTGTAATCTTGAATTCAGGTCAATGTATAGGTGTGACATTCAATAAAAAGTGACCAAATAGCAGAAATTTTGCTTTTCTGTTTTCTGTACCCAAAAAGTGATGGTGTTTGACATGACGTCATTGTCATTGATAAATGTTGTAGGAGGCATCATAAAATGACAAAATTCAGTAAATACATGAGTGAACGTGTGGATTATAATAAATACAACTTATGAATAATGAATAATTATTACATAATTTGTTAACCCAGTTGTAGAAAGATTTAACCCGAGATTTGCTATCACATTTTGAATTGATCATATATGGCTGGTTTATCTCACTCAGCGAAAGATCCTAGCATGCTCCTTGCTTCACGCCTATGTTGTAGAGTAAGACGGTCCTCAGGACGCAGCGTCAGACGTGACAACGGCCGTTATGACAATCTGGCTGCTGACAAGAATTTGGGTATATTTGTGCAGTGCATTTGTAATTTAAAATTTTGTACACTTCACTCGCTCTTTAAGTGGTAGAAATTAGTTGTTACAGCTTGCAAATTTTACCCTGTCCAGAACCCCATTGACAGTGCCAGTGACACTGTCTGATTTTCTTTGATAATATCAAATTCATTGGGACGATCTTCCTTTTCTACAATGATGCACATTGTTACAAGTGTGAACAAATTGGGGGGGGGGGGGGGGCGGGGCGGGGGGAGGGGAGTAGAGCATGTCTTCTGCCCCCCCCCCCCCCCCGAAGTAAGACCCAGGCATGCTGCTGGTTCATCCTTTATTTGTCCTGACCAGTTTACAAGATTCACCGTGTAGTTCTGCCAAAAACACTTCTATTATGATCAACAAATATACACAACCAGAAAAGTGTCACTAATGATTGTGTTTGATGGATAAAAATGAAGTGGTCTTATTGTAGGATTCAAAATAAATGTTCGTCCGGTTTTCGGTCATATTTTGCCACAAATGGCATTGCAAAGCTTTACATAAAGATATCACCAAAATACCTTTATAATCGGCTTCAATTCTACTCTGGAGTATTAAAAGATTTAGTTGTGACCAGGGCATATGGGATTACCTCACCTGTGTTTTTCATTATGAAAGCAGTAAATGACATTCTAATTTCCTATCAATTAGGCTCAACTGAAGGCTTAATGTTGTCCTGAGGCTAGGATTGCAGTGTATGACAAAAGCCAGGTATGCTCGATGAACAAAATGCTCAGATTTCTTTTGACTATAAATATTTTCAGCGATAGCCATACTACGTTTTGTACCTTTCACAAACATTAAATACTTTTCTTGTTGTTTCAAGAGTGAACACTACACTGGTAATAAATGTTCTATGACAGGCTGCTGCCTAGATAAAACATTTTTGTGATTGTGGATTAGGGCTTTACGTCCTGTATTTCTGCACCTGATGGGCTAATTAGGACAGGCAGGGACCGTGGCAATGAGATGAAGGATGAAACAGCCATCCAACATATGCTCGACTGGGGATGGAACCCGGGACCCAGTGGTTAGAAGCCCAGCGCGCTACCACTGAGCTAGGCAAGATAATTCCAAATCGTATTGACGTCTGTGCGATGTCGGCGACGTCAAAAAATTGTAGAAACGACGCTGGCCCGATTTGGAATGCTATCTGGGTGGTACCCCAGGCCCGCAAAAGTGATGGTAAAAGAGATCAGCAGTTTGTATTTTCTTATTGAAATGTGAACATGACCATCACACACACAGATGATACAATCTATTAGATAATTTGTACTATTTTGTAGAAGATTAGGGAAATTTAATTATCATATCAATTTTCATATTTTATTTTCCTGTATATTTCTATGTGAGCATTTAGTTGTCTTTTTTCCCTCTATTTTCTTTATTCTTCTTTTTCTTTTATTGGTTTTGTTCATTAATTATTATCAGCACTTCAATTGTTCTGTAAACTTTGTAGTTGATAAAGGCACCTACTCCCCATGCATGGGAGTAAGCCTGCCATTTGCTTACTTCCATTGCAAAGATAAGATAAGATAAGATAAGATAAGATAAGATAAGATAAGATAAGACGAGACAGGAGATGAAATATCATAAGATAAGATAAGACGAGATGAGATATCATAAGATGAGATATCATAAGATAAGATAAGATCAGACGAGACGAGATAAGATAAGATGAGACGAGATATCATAAGATAAGATAAGATAAGATAAGATAAGATAAGATAAGATCAGACGAGACGAGACGAGATATCATAAGATAAGATAAGATAAGACATTTTATAGGTCGTACAAACGAAATATGTTGATTAGTGCCTTGCACGTTCGGTGCAGAAAATTAATATAACCGGAGACACGCCATTATTATAATTAGCATCTTTACAGCAACAGGTACGTAAACATAGCCGTCGGCACAAAGTTTGCATACAGAGGTTGGCATGGTTCCTTCCTAATCGTGTTGGCAAGTTTAGCAAGTTTAGCAAACATGAGCTTATTGTGATAACCACGCAACAACATTGACTAGTGTAGGCTCAGTATTAAAGCGTGGACCCTAAAACATTGCCCCCCCCCCCCCCCCCAGTCATGTTTTCTGGTATTCCAGAACATCTTGGCAATATTCAATATTACAGAACACGTACAGCTGTAGTCACAAGGTGATAACATGGAATCCCAAAACATTTTAGCATTATTTGAGATAATATTTCCCACTGACATTACCAAAATATTGTCACAACATTTAAATTAATATTGTAATTTACATTATGTCAAATTATGCAGAACGTATTGTCATATTAGGTAAGTGTGGAGACAGGAAAATCCTCTGTAGAAATATTATAATAATACCAAATCAAATTGTCAAAATAATTTAATTGTTTTGATGTGAAATGCATTGTGAAATATCGCAGTATTCCTACAATATTTTTGGTATAATTTGTATAGATATTTTCACAATAATTGTAAAAGTTTAGTCAGACAAGGCAGTCAAATGTCAGATGGGAAATTATTTTGTGTCTACTATGTCTGACCATTAAAATAAACGGTGAAAGCTGGTCTGTTTTATTTGCAATATGGCTAGTAAGCTACAGTGGAAAGTTGCAAACTTACTGGTATTATTGGTGAGGTGGTCTTAATGGTGAGGCAAAATACAAGGCAATAATTCTGTTAGAAAATTCTACATATTATGGTGAGGTTTCATAGGGTAAAAACCAATAAATATAACCTATTTTGATTAGCTTGAGCAGGTGTAATATTTAGTTACCCTCCCCCTCCCCCTCAACTTAAATATTTTAAAATGTATAAGGGAAAAAAACCTCCCTTAAATAACCATTAACTTAAAGGGTCAAAATTTCACCACTGAGATGAAGATGACCTAGATACCCACTGAAGCATGGAATTCAGCCATCAATGAAGTGTTAGTACATACCTTTTTGCTTCTACTAATACTGTTATGGCAGGGATGAAGTCGGTTTTGGTCACAGGTTCCAACCGCGGGATTGGGCTAGAATTTGTCAGACAGTTATGTAACGTGCAGCCCCAATTAACCTTCATTTTTGCAACGTGCAGGCATCCTACACAAGCTGTGGTGAGTATATTTAAAACATTAGAATACTACAAATGGACGTCGCCATTAAGACAGGACGGTGTATAATGAACAGGTTTTAATGGTGAGGTGGTCTTAATTGAGAGGTAAATTACAATAGCAAGACAATTATGCAATAGTGGTCAAGTGATATAAATTTTTTTTTTTTTTAATCCTTATGGGAAATATAATAAAACACTTTAACAAGGCAATAAAACAATTGTTTTTCTGACTAGGCCTATACATAATTAAGGTGCCCTAAGAAAACTTTACCTGAATTCACATCCGTGCCTTAAGCATTTCCACGCCATGTCCAATAATTTTCTTTTTTGTATAATGACTTGTACTATGAGAATTGTCAAGGCACGGAATCAAAAAACAATTAATTTATAACGACTTTTCGCACTATGAACTTTCGATTTCGACGATTCGAGACCTCTTGCTGAGAGACAGTAAAATTAATTATTTTTTGTCTGAATACTCAAATAAAAATAAAAAATTCGGAAATGTTAACCGCGACCCATCGCGACCTTACGGAGCCCCTAAGAGGACATGGCAGAAAAATATATAATTTTCCCGTGCGCACGAGTTAATTCACGAAAAAATTTTTTTTTCCTGTACGCACGAGTTAATTTACGAAAAATATATATTTTTCCCGTGCGCACGAGTTATTTACGAAAAATATATATATTTCCCATGCGCACGAGTTAATTTACGAAAAAAAAAAAAACATTTCCATGCAATGAAAAATTGTCCCTGCAGTAAACTGCAATGAACAAATCAATCAATCAATCACACATATGGTATATCAATTGGTCAATAATCAAACAATCAATCACACATGTAGATGTTATATTAATTGATCAATCAATACCCATCAATCTATCTATCTATCTATCTATCTATCTGTCTAGCTGTCGCGCTGTCTGTCTGTCCTCGGTCTATCAAGACTCAAGACTATTTTATTTTGACCATATATTTACATAAATCTATCTGATGTTACAACTATATCAATTATCTGTCTATCTATCTATCTATCTATCTATTTATCTATGTGTGTATGCTTGTTTATCGAAGATGTTTGTATATGTGAGTATATGTATGTAAATGATTATTGAGTTTACAGAGCAAAAGTACAAATACATGTACATATACAAGATTGCCATCTTTTGGTAGAACATGTAATTTCATGTGCTTAATTGAAAACCTCATCTTTCTTGCACTTTTAGTTGCTGAAATACAACTCAATACATTTTTGCAATCAAGATATATCTATGAACTTTCTGACATAATATATTATGTCCTAATTGGCTGGGGTCACTGAGTGCACTTCACTACAGAGGGCTTGGCCATTGAATGGAACAGCATTTTAAACTCCTTATAAAATAAACACTATTAGGCCTAGATAAAAGATAGTGATAGAAGTGTGCACCCGTTTTTCTCGTGCGCCCGAGATAATTAAGTCGTGTGCACGAGAAAAACTTAAGTAACTTGTGCGCACCAGTTAATTAAACTGAAAAAATTTTTTTTGTGCACAACAAATGTTTCTCGTGCGCACGACTTAATAAACTCGTGTGCACGGAAAAAAAAAAAAAATCTTAAATTAAGTCATGCACACGGGAAAATTATATTTTGTTCTGCCATGTCCTCTTACGACCTAAAAACCAGGTAATTTTATAAAACTAATCATAGTGGCGATACATCAAAAGAAGTGCCTGCTGAACAGCTCGAAAGCGTTGCAACCACTTTTTTCAGACCATTTTTCTTAGTGAGGTGTGTATTGTGTAATATGCTGCAATTAAAAAACACATGTACATTAAAATAAACTTTAAAATAAATTTAAAATGTATTTATTAAAGTCCTGTCTTTCTTCAGGCTTAATAGATATTTTGCAAGTTAAAATACATACGCATACTTATTTTTTACTTTAACAGGAATTGCAAAATATGGCCAAGGAAAATTCATGTATTCATATCCTAACCATAGGTAAGTGAAATTATGTATAATGTCTCTTCTTCTTTTTTTTTCTTTTTTTTTCTTTTTTTTTACATGCAGTATTGGACTTATGGTTCAACTTTTAAGAAAGAGTCATGCACTAAGTGATAGCTACTAGATATAAGTTTTGGAAATAAATCAGAAAAATATATATGTTTTGCCTCGGACCAAGTTTCACCCTTTCAGAAAATTTACGAAAAATGTAACAAATAGAAAAATAATCAAACTTTTTGCTGCTTATTAATTCGATGCATTTTCTTCATCGTGCATTACTTAATATAGTTACAGATGTCATATAAAAAATTAATAAGCATTTTTTGTTTTACCATGCATTAAAGGGGAACTAAAGCCCTTCAGCACTTTACCCACTCAGAAGTTAGCTTAGGTATAACTTGTATGTACACTAATTGACTTTAAAAACGCATTATATCGGGTTTGTACAACATGTTTTACCTATGCGTTTTTAAAGTCCATTAGTGTACATGCACTGGTAATGAAATATTCTTCATTTATTAGCTCCCTGTTGTGGGGCCGCCATTTTCGATTTTCCCTGGTGTTTAGCACTCGCCGGAAATATGTCACTGTTGTCCTATATATCTCAGGCAATTAAACTGCTTGACTGACCACTGGTGAGAACTGACCAGTACCAGGTGTTAATTGCGTTGAACCTTTGTTAAGAACAAATTACACTTAAGGCCCTTTCACACATAGCCGGATCAGACGCCGGAGCGTCCCGGAAGACAACTCCGGAATACTCCCGCATACTCCGGGGAAAGCCGTGTAGACATCATGTTCATGTCCGGGATTGTCCGGCATTGTCCGTCATTGTCCGGGGCGCTCCGGGACCACCTTGGGACTCCGGGGGAAAAAATTAAACATGTTTAATTTTTTATGCCGGAGTTCCCGGAGTAATTTAATTCGTGTAGATCCGTGTAGATACGTATAGACTCCCAATATACTCCGCCGATCTCCGGGAATCTCCGTATTGACTCTGGCATATCTCCGGCTACATCCGGCGTCAACCGGGCATGAATACTTCGCCGCCATTAACGCTGGAGAGTACAAGGAGCAACACGGTTCCACACGAATGAACACGGTGTAAAGACCGGTGATATCCGCAAAGGCACCATGAAAATCCGGTTCACTCCGCACTCTAAACGGGACAGTCGTGTTAGCTCCGTGTTGCTCCTTGTTGAGACCGTATTGACATCGTGTACACATCGCCAAACATTTATTTTTTGTTGACATTTAACAGCTCTTTGATCCCGGAACCCCCCGGAGGTAATAAAATGTTACTCTGGGACGCTCCGGCGTCTGATCCGGCTATGTGTGAAAGGGCCTTTAGGTGTCAAAGTTAATTGCCATTGAGCAATTTGAGATATACTCATAAATGAATGAATGAATTATACTTACAGGTAGGTCTAAATAATGCAACATAGGCTATATGATAGGAAAAAAGAGGGGGTGGGGGTGATTAGGGCTTTACGTCCTGTATTTCTGCACCTGATGGGCTAATTAGGATAGGTATAGGGACCATGGCAATGAGATGAAGGATGAAACAGCAATCCAACTTAGGCACGACCGGGAATCGAACCCGGGACCCAGCGGTTAGGAAAAAAGAAGCAGTCTATTTAAAAATGTATATAATGTAACACAGAGAAACAATTTAAGGTTGATCGGCCAGCTATGCCTGCGAATTAAATGTATAAGGTCCTATAGAGTATTTTGCGTGTTTTATCAGTGGCAGCTAGATTTGGGCTATGACACAATAACACAGCTAGGCTGACAACCAATCCACTGGTGGTGGTGGTGGATTAGGGCTTTACGTCCTGTATTTCTGCACTTGTTGGGCTACTTAGATGGCAGTTCTGTCGAAAATAAGTCTTTGTGGAAAGTTACGAAGTTAAAAAAGTCACTTGTTTCTGTAGCTACAAGTCCCCTGTCCATAGGACAGGGTTACAAGGTCCTGGATGAAAAAATATTGACTTTTTTGCTTGAGTGGGAACTAGCCTTTTAGTAAACGTTTGTCACACAACATACACCCACTGTAGCGTTAGACATACCTTTTTTCTATTGTGTCGCGCTCAGATATGGATGATTTCTTCCAATATTAATCGATTTCTGTGCCATTTTCGAATTCACATTTCGGTAAACAAAGCTTGAAGCATGGCCGCCTAGTTCCGAAAAACTCACAAGAGGGCTCTGGCGATGTTTCAACGCCCCTAGTGGCACACAGAATAGCGCTGGAAAGTCCGTAGTTTTCGGTTGACGAACAGACCAGTTTTCATTGGGTTCAATCAGGCAATGACGAATCGACCTGCTACCTGTGAAAGCATGAACCAAGCGAACGTGAATTTTGAAAATGCTCTTAAAAAGGATGTTTCCAGTGGCTTTTTCAGTAAAATCTGCGTGAAAGTAGTAAACGGAGTAGTAATCCTGTACATAACAACAAAATAAGGTATGCTAACGTGTTTATTGAGAAAAATGTGTCGTAATTTTGAGCGTCCATGAATTCCTATAGCAGGCGTTCCGACCCTACATCGCATCTAATGCAATGTAGGTCGGTTCTGGCTATTGTTTGTGTAAAGAAAAATGGTTGATATACCAAACTGATGAATCTAGTAAAAGGCCTTTTTCAGGTGCATTCCAACAAAAAAAAAAAATTTCAGTTTTTTTTCATTTTAATTTTGCACTTTGGCAGTCAACTTTAAAATAGGCCTATATCTGGCAATGCAAGCGTGATCCAATTGAATAAATTTAGGAAACTAATCCATGCTGCTAATCTTGGTGAAGAAGCTTACTTGAGGGAATAGGCCTAACATTAAAAAAAAAAGTGTATTAAACCCCAGAAACAGACCAGGGTCGTAGCCAGATCTGACCTTAACTGGATGGGGCTTATGCCCTTCAAAAACAAACCAAAGAAATAGCCCCCACTGACACTTTGGAGACGAATATCACGTATATATATACTATGAATTTGATAGATACCAAAATTATGGTTGTGGCAGGGTTTCAGGTGCCTGGGACGTTTATGCCTCTATTTTCACAAATCTAGCTTTCTTAAAATTTTTATTTCTATTTAGGACCAAGGGGGGTGGGGGGTTCTGACCACTTGTCAGTGCCAATGGTTGGTATAAGAGTTAGTTATGGCACTTATATTCCGATTTTGAATTGCAATTTTCTGCAGTGACATTCAATATAGGTTTTTACTAATTGGAATTCAGTATTTATATAGAGGCAATCATGCCTTATTTCAAAGAAGTACAATTAACACCTTGATATGAGAGTATACTATCAATAAGACGGATTTATCAATCTGTGCAGTTTATGAATTAGCTTGTAGGAATGACAAATGTGTGTAGCCAGCTGTAGGTTCATAGGACATAAGTGACGTCACCAGCCTTGCGTGCCGTGCGCAATAATGGCTTCCCCCAGCGTTGTGCAAACTGCACTTTTAATTGTTGGCTAAAAATCATAATATTGCTAAATTTGACTTTTAGACCCTTTTTTTCACAACAACATATTCTTTAACATCTAATTGAACTTTAAAATCAACATACATATCTCCTTGTGTTCCACTTTTATATCTTAATACCATTTTCTTTTAAGTCGTCCACAGTTAGTTTGCAGTTAATTAATGTATTGGCAAAACAAACAATATACTCTCAATTAGTTTACTGATGTAGCTGACACTTTAATGATATCAGCATTTTTTTAAATTTTTATTACTGTACTTAAAAGTGCCATATTTATTTATTTTAAATTATATATTATATTATTTATTCATTTATTTTAAATACCTTTCTCTATTTATTTATTTATCATTAATACATTATTTAATTAATTTATGATTTTTCTGAAACAGATTTGGAAAATGAAGAAACGTACAAAAGTGCCTATGAAGAAGTCAAAAAACTTGTGGAAGACTCAGGGCTGGACATTTTAGTTAACAATGCTGCTATCAATGATATGGCCGATCTTCAAAATGTTACAGTTGAACGTTTAATGAAAGCATTTAAAATCAACGCTGCAGGACCGCTCATGCTTGCTAAGGTAATTAATTTCAACTTCACAATTAGGATCACTTTGATAATCATTGAAGTGGTATTTAAAATACTATGGAAACCTACTATAAGACTCTTAAGACTACCTCACTATTAAGGCCACCTCACTATTAAGACCACCTAACTATTTAGACCACCCAACTTTTAAGACTACCTCACTATTAAGGCCACCTCACTATTAAGACCACCTAACTATTTAGACCACCCAACTTTTAAGACTACCTCACTATTAAGGCCACCTCACTATTAAGACCACCTAACTATTTAGACCACCCAACTGTTAAGACTACCTCACTATTAAGACTACTTCACTATTAAGACTACCTCACTATTAAAAGGGCGGGGGCCTAGCTCAGAGGTAGTGCTCTGGGCTTCCAACCGCTGGGTCCAGGGTTCGACTCCCGGTCGAGCCTATGTTGGATGGCTGTTTCATCCTTCCTCTCATTGCCATGGTCTCTGCCTGTCCTAATTAATTAGCCCAGCTGGTGCAGAAATACAGGACGTAAAGCCCTAATCACACACACACCTCACTATTAAGACACCTCACTTTAAGGCTACCTCACTATTAAGAACACCTCGATATAAGATTGCCTGGCTATTAGGACCACCTCAATATAATACTATAAGTTATCACTTGTTTTTTTAGAATAATGCTGTATTCTAAAAATATTAACATGTGATAAAAATGTTATCCTCTGTTTCCATTTTCCAATTAAAAAATGAAAGAAATTCATTTGACAGTCTCTTTATCCATAGCACTAAAAACGCCGAAAATTAAACAATGTAAAGAAACTTAGCGGAAACATTTGAATGCTGTTTTGTGATTCTACTCCCATTTACTGCGGAAATACAGGCAAAAAGCGAGGCATTGCCTGATCATTGCAAGTGCTTTGACCACGCAGTGCTGAGGTTCAGCCTACCTGCTGATGACGTCATATTAGAAATACAGCCGGCAAAGCGATACAGAAAGTATCCTTGGGGAGGGCGTGGCTAAACTGACCACTTTCTAAATACGAAATATGTCTATCAGCTCTCAACCAATCAGTGATCTGTATTTGGCATTGACAGAGGATAAAATCAGGGTAGTCCAAACTGCGGGGTCCCAGGTTCAATTCACAATCCAAGTGACTTAAAATTAACCTGAACTGGGTGCCGTTTGTTTATAACATCATTTTTCCTTTAAAGGAATGCAATTCTTAATTTCAGACCTTTCTACCTCTCATCAGGCAAGCTGCTAAGATAACCAACCAACCAACCAAACAAGCCATCATCAACATTTCATCACCGGTTGCCAATATGACAAATCCCATTCTACCAGGAATGATATATTCTTACAAAATGACCAAGGTAACCGGTGATATTGACAAAATGCAGTTTTCGATTTATACTCTTCTGACATAAGAATATAGCATTTTCAAAAATGCATAATTTCGATGATTAAAGATATTTTGTGTCTTATTTAATCATATATAGGCCTAGATCAGTGAAGTTATGACATAAATTGAATTGATCAATTTACTACATGGCCAATTGTGCCACGTGCGTTTACCATGCGTTTGGATAACCTCATGGAAAACGCATGGTTTTCACCTCATTATAACTAGGCAAAAACCATGCGTTTTCCATGCGTTTATCCAACTCATGGAAAACGCACGTGGCACATTTGGCCATGTAGCGTATACAAAACTGTTTAAATTGTGTATTATTTTTATTAAGAGATTTTCAGGCATCTTAGACATTTGAAAAATTAATTATCTCCTACCTCTATAGCTGGGTGGGGTCTTTTACTTGCCTCAGCATAGACACCAAATACAAGGCACCTCCAATTTAACATCTCATGCAATCAACAACCGGCTAGGATGTAGCTCTTGAAGAGTGCTCGGGCTGGGGATCAAACCCTGGACCTTCAGCATAGCTGGCAAATATGGCATTGGCGGATGCCATAACCACTAGGCCACCCAGCTGCTTATGTTGAAATTATATTTTCGGTATTTTCCTTTAAAAATAGGGCTGCACTGTTGCACCATTCTAAGATAGGGTTGGTCCCCCCTAATAATGTCCAATGATCAAATTCACCAGCTAATACCTGTGGTCATACCAAAAACAATTATTTTATGACTACATAAGTGTGTATTTATTAATAATTTTGTGTAATTTGTCATCACTTTCAGGCAGCATTAAACAGCATTACAGTACAACTTGCAGAAGAACTCAAATCTGAGGGTATAATTGTTATATCCCTTGGTCCAGGCTGGGTCAAGACTGATATGGGTGGCCCTCATGCCCCACTTACCCCACAACAAAGTGTCTCAAGTCTCATAAAAGTCATCGATAAACTGTCCATTGAAGAAACTGGCAAGTTTTTAAACTTCGAAGGAGTAATAAAAATATGGTGATAAAAAGTGTGCTCATTTTTTGTGTTGGTATTTGCTTCAGTTTGTAATACTATTTTTGTTGAAATTATAATTGATTTGATATTTTCCTGACGAGAGAGTCTACTCCATTTTGTACAAAGCATTTATTTTTCCTATAGACTTCCTAACGTCTCTTAATTATCACTTTTACTCTTAGCTGTGCTAATTTTGAGACACTCCTTTCCGATACATAAGTCGTTTTAACTCCATATTCATATCAGGTGCATTTTTTCCTTCGATGTATCATCAAGTATTCTCTCGCTAACACTAAAAACATCAAAACCATTTAGAAGGGCATGTTTTAAAACCTCAAACTTGTTCCTCAAACTATTCATATTCAGAGCCCCAATTATCAGATTTTTAACACGAGTAGACTTAAAATGCTTGAGCTCATCCCAAAGATAAACAAGTGTATCATCAGTGTTAGGTCCACTAAAGACTATCACATATTGTTGTCTTACATGGCCAAATGTGCCACGCGCGTTTTCCAAGAGAAGGATAAACGCATGGTTTTCACCTCGTTTTAATTAGGCAAAAACCATGCGTTTTCTATGCGTTTATCCTTCTCGTGGAAAACGCACGTGGCACATTTGGCCATGTACAATGCAATCTGTCATAAATGTGTACCTATTGATTGCTACAGATTCATCAATATTTGTTCGATCAAACTTATCACAGCCAGTAATTTCTGGCAATACAGTATCATTTACATCAGAGGCATTTACAACATCATAAGGCAATATACAGTCACAGTTCTTGTGGATTTCATCCCTCACTTCATGGCAGCCAGAAACCTAAATTTGTTTATGGGAAGAGCAGAATTTCTGCTTGTGTCCATATTCCGAACAGGCATAGATAGGTGGTGGTGGGATTAGGGCTTTATGTCCTGTATTTCTGCACCAGTTGGGCTAACTAGGACAGGCAGAGACCATGGCAATGAGACGAAGGATGAAACAGCCATCCAACTTAGGCTCGACCGGGAATCGAACCCGGGACCCAGCGGTTGGAAGCCCAGAGCGCTACCTCTGAGCTAGGCCCCCGCCCTTCACAGGCATAGATAGCAGTGTGGGGGTCTGGAGTGTCTACATGCTTTCATAGTGTGGGACTTCTCCCCGCAATGTAGCATCGTGGCTCTTGGTCATTTCTTGTTGGGTACGATTTGCGAACATTCGGTTGTCTTGAGGAAAAAGAGCAGATACTGGAACTGGCAGAGAGAACATATGAGACTATTGATGGGATTTCAGATGACAGGAGTGTATTTCTATTCCGGTATCACAAAACAACTCGAATACTCCACCACGTGACCTTTTCTATTGTTCTCAGGAGGGATGGGCTGATTATAGTGACAACTCGGGCAAACAATAAACAATCATAGTAACAGACCACTTTATTACCCCAATATAAGACCACTTGTACCTCACAATTAAGACCACCTCACAATTAAGACCACTTCCCTTATTAGACCACTTCACATGTGAGACACCTCAACTAATAGATTCAGATTCAGATTTATTTATTTTGCCCACTAATAAGAAAAACATGACACAAATATAGTGATTTAAAAAAATAAAAAAACATTGAGCAGGGTGACCCCTCTAAGATGATCATTTCATCGCTGCCGAGGGGCCACCCACAAACCAACAGCAACTGTAAAATTACAATATGAATGTCTGCGCCTGGAGTTCATACTCACAATGAAGTATATGAAGTACTATTATAGAAAATTATAGCTTTTTTCAGGTAACTGATAAATATAATTATTCAAATAAGGTATTACAAATTATGACACACCAAACCGTAAAATATTTTTCTGGATCCCCCCTCCCCTGAGTTTTCAAGGCTCTGTATAGCTATTTTTAAACTTACTTAAAGGACTTTTCTTTAAGGGGTATTGTTAAGTGGGTGCTATTTGCAAACCACGTCGGCTAGCGTTGGGCCGACATGGGCCCGATCTTGCATGCAATCTGGGAGATCAAATTCGAAAATAAAAAAGCTTTAATGTAAATTTTGAAACTACGTATGGAGTGAGTATAAAGTTTGTCCTGAATATTAGTTGGCATATTATTAAATGAATAGGGGACCTGTAGCTTATAGATTGTCTTGCGAACTCATGCCTCACAGCAGGCACCAGATGATTCCGTCTCGCTCTAGTTGAGTATTCATGAAAGTATTCATCACTCAAACTTATAAAAAAAAATAGTCTGGTAACAATTGATTTTCATATTTATAACAGAAGAAGTTGTCATGCAAAGCACATAGATCATCAATCTTAAGTAAAAATAACCGTTTGAATAAAACATCAGTATGACTTCGATACCCACTTGTCATTATTCTAACGACTCTTTTTTGCAATAAGAAAAGTCTCCTGGCTTTTGAACCCCAAATAAGTAGGCCATAACTAATATAAGGCAGTATCAAAGAATTATAAATATGTTTTAATACACTGATATTGAGAAAACTTTAAAGTTTATCTAGACCTCAGTAGCTTTCTAAACCTCATTCGCTACCATGTTTAAAGTGATTTTTCCAGGTAAGATTATTGTCAAGAATCACCCCAAGTAAATAAAAATTGTCAAAATATCATATTTTTTTTGTTATCAAAATTTAAATTGGGGCATGTTATAGTTCTTTGATACGTGTGAAACACCATTGCTTTGGTTTTATAAGTATTTAATGACAATATATCTCATTTCAACCAGTCATTAACATTTTGCAGTTCATTGTTATTAGTTTTATCAAGTGATATAAGAGCACCTCAATATATGACCACCGCACTAGTGAGACACCTCACTATTACAACCACTTCATTATTAAAACAACATCTCTATAAGATCACCTTACTATAATGACCACCTCGTTATTTTGCCACTAATTTTTTTAATAAACTTGACCATTTCCAGATAGCATCTGACATCATTTTGACAACATCGGGCCAACATTGGGCCAACATTGGGCCAACATTGGGCCAACATTGGGCCAACATTGGGCCAACATTGGGCCAACATTGGGCCGACGTAGCATGTTATCAGGGTTGTATTTAAATTACTATTAATACGATCGCTAACACCACTCAAATTTGTATCAAATTGGCGGGGTTATTTTTCTGCAGTGCTCATTTCTGTAAAAACAAGAATTTAATACTTTAGTTCGATTTTTTTCTATAATTTTGAAAAAATTTATTGATGTACATACCTGACTATCCAATAATATCTATTGCTTCACACTCATTGCAGGCAACTAGTTTTAATATCAATCAGCTGATGACAAACAACTAACAACAAACAATTATAAGAGGGATTACAAGTCTTCTGTTTACATTTCTTTTAAGTTATTGACCTTAAAAACCTGATTCAGGCTTGTCACAGCCATCGAGTGCACTTACCCTAATGAAATTGTGTACATTTCTCTGTATACCTGGTGCATGCATTTATGTAATTATAATGGCTATGTTTCACAAGAGAAGACAAAATTATTAAAAACCACACCAAATTACGTTATCTTAAGCATTTACCATGTGGATGGGGTCTTTCACTTGCCCCTGCATAGAAACTAAGTACAAGGTACCACCATTTTAGTGTCACATGCGACTTACATTAAGATTTACCTGAAACCCTTTATCTCCCAATTGTTGACTCAATCTACTATTTCTGAGTTCAGTATTGATATTTGCACTTCATAGCCTAGTTTGACAATCTGGGTTATGAGAACCTACTAATCAGTCAGGGTTCATATTTATGACAGCCTATATAAGGCTGTATGTTATACAGCTATACCTGTGACAGTTTCGTTTATGATGGCTTTCAACTCAGTTTTGGTCACTGGTTCAAACCGTGGAATTGGGCTGGAGTTAGTTCGGCAGTTTTCCGCTGGGGAGCGCCAACCTAAGTTCATTTTTGCGGCTTGTAGGAACCCCTCGTCAGCACAGGTAAGTGATTGGTTATTTTGATAATGCTGAATACAGTACATGGCCAAATGTGCCACATGCGTTTTCCATGAGAAGGATAAACGCATGGAAAACGCATGGTTTTTAGCTAATTATAATGAGGCAAAAAACATGCCTTTTCACGTGGCACAATTGACCATGTAGAATCCAACCTCATTATTAAGACCACCTCGGTATGAAGACTAAATCATTGTTATGATAACCTCTCTATTATGATCACCTCATTATTGAGACCACCTTAACCTTGCTGTCGAGACCACCTTACTGTTAAGATCACCTCACTATTAGGACTACCTCACTAACAAGATCACCTAACTATTGAGGCCAACTCATTTTTCAGTAAACCACACTGTTGGGATCAGCTCAATATTAAGTCCACTTCACCATGCATGAAGACTACCTCACTAACAAGTTCACCTCACTAACAAGTTCACCTCACTATTAAGACTACCTCACTAACAAGACCACCTCACTATAGAGATCACCTCACTATTAAAACCACCTCAATATCAAGACCACCTTACAATAAAGACTTCCTCACTATCAAGATCGCTATTTTGGTACTAATGTCTCTTCATATTGCTGCATTGTAATATTTTAGATAAAACAGACTAATTATTCAGATCACTTCACTAATAAGGTTGGTAAAATTACGCTAAGAATGGTGAAGTTTTGCAGTAGGCCTAGTTTTAATTGTGCACACAATGTGTCAAAACCAGATATATGACCAATTTATCTCAACTTTCATTGACACAAGTATCATATTTAGGACTGACTGGAATCTAAAGAAATGATATATTCCATTTATTTATGTTTATTAATCAATCTGCGTCTCTCTTCAGGATTTGCAAAAATTGGCCGGTGATAATGCTTCAATTCACATCATTGCTTTGGGTGAGTAACTATTGGTTGATAATAAAATAAACCATATTTTGGCTGGAGTGCACAGATGAGATATGAAAAACAATTTCTGCGCATCCATATTAAATGAGATTTTGGGTGTGAAAACAATTTTCTTAATTTAAGTTTTTTGTCTACCTGTGAGCATTCCTGGGAAATATTACTGTGTACTTGAAGGTATTACATTTTTCTTGTCATAAACAAAATTAACCCAATTAAGACAAATGTAGCTGACATGCAAAAACTATTTTTAGAGTACTCTTGACTGTCTCAGCAAAGGCTTTACATTTTGTTTTCTCACAAACAAATTTAAGCCAATGGGGGCAAATTTAAATGTATTTGTGGGATCGCCTCCAGTGTTAATTTTATGAGCTACAGCACTCCAGCGCCGTCTGGAGTTTTTGGTGAGAAATAATGAGAACATTTTCTATTGCAATGAGCTGCAAACTTATTTTGATGCTATGAATATACAACAGTATTGGATGTGTGAAAACTATATTCAACACCACATGTAGACTTCCTATGATATAATGACAGCTAACCTATACTAGGATCCATAATAAATGTCCACATGTGTTTTTGTGGGCATATTTTGGCATAAATTGCAAGGAGCAGCTGAAAATGAACAGAAATGTGAGAAAGTCAAAGCCCAACTTTCTAGCTGGTAAAAGGACTTCTGCGAACTGAATAACTAGAATTTTGCTGTGTTCTCAATTTAAATTTCTGCTGCTTCTTTGTGGCAAAAAATTATCATCGCAAAGATAAGACATTTGAAGTTAGTTTGTACAGTGGGGAATTTTTCTGGGTTATAAACTTGGGATTTGACTTTTTGGTAACATTAATTTACATCTAATTTGTGCTTCTCCGTGGCAAATAATTGAAAATAAGACCAAAAGTCAAAGTGGTCATTTATTTTAGATTATACATGGCCAAATGTGCCATGTGCGTTTTCCAAACGCATAGAAAACGCATGGTTTTCGCCTCATCATAGTTATAATTAAGCAAAAACCATGCGTTTTCCATGCGTTTATCTTTCGGTATGGAAAATGCACATGGCACATTTGGCCATGTACTGTAATACCTTTAAACTATTGTATTTTGTACCAGATATTGACAAGGAAGAAACTTACAAAACTGCTTGTCAAGAAGTGGAAAATCATGTAGGTGACTCCGGACTGGACATGTTAATTAACAATGCAGCCACACTGATAGCAGACACCTTGGATCAAGTAACCACAGGAAACCTCACCAGGACATTCCAGGTCAACGCTGTGGGGCCACTTATGCTAGCCAAGGTAATCATTATACCTGAGAAACCCATTCAGAGGCCTATTTAGCCGAAACATGACTGCGAAAAAAAATTGTTCGAAACATCTTCGCGAAGTTCAGTAGGCGGGTCTTTTAATGAATCACCACGTCTGATTGGCTGAGTGGCCATTAAATTAATCGCTTTTTTTATTCCGTGCTTCTACCACTTTCATAGTTGTTTGCAAGTCATTATGGAATAAAATAATTTTTGAACATAGCGTGGAAATGGTCGAAGCACGGATGCGATTTCAGGAAGGTTTTCTTAGTGCCAAATCGGTCAAACGTGGTTTCTATACTGGCCGCTGTTGCAACAACATCGCATCAACATTTGCCGACGTCTTAAAAATGTTGTCGTCATTTAGAGTGCTATCTGGGGGTCTTAGATATTTTTGAAATATTACAAATAAACAATTTCAAATTGAAAAATGTTATTTTATATATACAGTCTGACTAAATGCCAGACATACAAGTAAAGACACTCATAATAATGATTATATTTTGTTCCAAATAATGTTTATATTGCACTTTTCTTTATGTTTCAAGACTTTTCTGCCCCTCATCAAAATGGCTGCCAACAAAAGTTGCCAATCCAGCAAACAGGCCATAATCAATATATCATCTGTGCTCTCAGTGATGAAAACTCGCATCATGCCTGGTGCCCAGTATTCCTACAAGATTGCTAAGGTAAGTTGGAAATGTTATGTCTTGTCTTGTCTTGTCTTTGTATTGTCCTGTATTTTCTTGTCTTGTCTTGTCTTGTACTGTCTTGTACTGTCTTTTATTGTCTTGTATTTTATTGTCTTGTATTGTCTTTTACTGTCTTGTATTGTTTTGTCTTTTATTGTCTTGTCTTTTCTTGTCTTTTATTGTCTTGTGTTGTCTTTTATTGTCTTGTATTGTCTTGTCTTTTATTGTCTTGTCTTGTATTGTCTTGTATGGTCCTTTATTGTCTTGTCCTGTTTTGTCTTGTCTTGTATTGTCTTGTATTGTATGTATTGGAATTCCGGACTATAGTGATGGAACAATGTTTCTGTAAACCTATTATTATTTATAATAGAGTACATCTGCACCAAGTAAATGTAACTATATATGACATGTGCAGTCATTTTTCTACTCACAACTATTACTATTTTTATACTTTAAATATGATTTTATTATATATATTGTTTTTATTTTCATTGCATTATGTTATGTTCTGTACATGAGTACGATAATAAATAATTTTTTAAATATCAATGGAAACTTATAGACTCCTCTTAGCAAAGTCATCACAATTTTTTATGCAGACAAATTTAATTCATTTATGACAAAAAGTAACTGGCTTGCAAAAACACTTTACAAACAGTGGATGACAGGGAGTCTAACATAGCTTTTCTGAATCCAATAAAGTCTATATTGGACGACTTTCCATTGCTATATTCTCACAATGAAATGTTTACAGATGACTAGAAAAGCCTAGTTTCTATTTACCATTCCCTATGATTGGACAGTCACAGAACAAGGCTCCAGTATAACTTTTCCTGTCCAATATAACATTTTCATTCCAAATAACTTTGTCCAATTTAACTTATTTTTCCTGTCCCGATTTAGCAAGAGATTGCCCATTTCATTGGGGAATTTTTTCATTAGTCAACTCTGAGAGGAGTGCAATCATACCTGTCATGAGAACATATTTTGATCTCCAGCGAAGAAAAAGTTTACCAAATTAAAGTCCTGCAGATATTGAAATTGGATTCATGAAGGATTCATCCAATTAGCAAGGCCCACACAGATTTAATTAGTTGGACTCAAGTTACTGTTCTCCATGATTAACTTATTCATGATGAATTTACAGTGGAACCCCGCATTAATATTACCTCACTATTAAGATCACCTCTTGCTTAAGATCAGAGCATCCACTTTGGACCCATTTGTGTTCTCACCATTGCATTTTACCTGACAAGCAAGACCCCCTTGACCTAGTTCGCCCTGTACTTCAGTATTAAGTAATTCTTCACCAAGGGTGGTCTTAATTGTGGGGTTTCAGTTAGCCAAGCAAGCATGGCCCACATTTGCCTCCGAGTTCCCAGAATAAGGGCCATGCAGCAGTCTTTATATTTTTTCATGGGATTATATGTGCACGCAGTTTTACAGCCTTCCTATCTACTTAAACTATTTTATACTGATAAATAATGGTTGCACACACTATTACTAATCTTGACATGATGTTATTTTCCCACAATCGTCATTTTCATGCAGCGAATCGGCAATTTCAATTCTGCTTCTTAAAATGTTTTCATATTATCCCTGAATGATTTAGTCATCACCTGAGATGCGTGTATATTGTCCTGACTGAATATTAACCAGCCTGTTGCAAAATAACATGAAATATGACAGGAATGCTGCCAGGCTAGCCTATCATCAGTTCGTATCCTTGTATCATTGAAAATGGGTAATTAGGTCTTTATCAGCGATGACAAAGTCATTGGAGGGGGCCAATGTGTGCCTCGGAAATTAAGTATATATATATTTATATATTCATAGATGCTTTTCTCTATTTTTGACTGACTTTGGCAGCCCTTAAGAAAATGTTAAGGGGGGGGGGCAAGGGGGATATCCCCCTTGCCCCCCCCCCCCCCCCAGAAGTGAAATTGCCAATCATCTCATGATTGTGTACAAATAACAGCGTGTCAAGGTTATTAATAGTGTGTGCAAACATTATTTGTCAGTTTGGAAGACATACGGACAGGTAGGAAGGCAGTAAAACCGCGTCGCATAGAATCCCATGAAAAAATATAAAGACTGCTGCATGGCCCTCATTCTGCGAATTCCGACTCAGATGAGGACAATGTTTGCTTGGCTAGTATTCTGCTGAGCATCAGTGTTTACAGAATTGACCAATCGGTGGCTGTGAAACCCTCGTGATGTCACGGATGAATAATAAACATTCAAAAGAATGTATAAAAGATGAATAAAATTAAATTCATAATTATTATAACAAAAATAATTGTACGTTTCATCTATATTTGATTTCAGACTGCATTAAACAGCATCTCAGTGCAGTTGGCGGATGATTTGAAATCTGAAGGAATAATTGTCATCTCCCTTTGTCCGGGGTGGGTAAAAACTGACATGGGTGGGGCCGCAGCTCTTCTAACTCCTCAACAAAGTGTTTCCGGTATTTTGGAACTACTCAGTAAACTCTCAATTGAAAACTCTGGAAAATTTTACAGATATTCAGGAGAAACTTTGGAATGGTGAATTAGATAATGCAGTTTGTACATAAACACATGTATGGATATAATAAATAAAACTTATTTCACAAATCTGAGGTACGATTTTATTTTATTTTATTTTTTTAATCAAGAGACCAGGAATAAATGGTATTTTATTTCTTCTAGTTTGTTTTCAAAACGAATGCACTGACAATTATTATCAGTTTTTTTTTTTCGAAACATAATTGTCCACTGATATGTGACAGTTATATAGGAAACACTATATTTCAACTGATTATAAAAGTAATTACACCGGCAGACATTGAATTATAGGATTATTAAAATTAGTGACACACATGTATGATATTGACTAAGACTGGCCTTGCATCTAGAGATGAAACATTTTATTGCCAGATATTAGAAAAGTTCATATTTGAACGTTTCCAACTCACACCTAATTTGCTATTTTGCTGATGTCTGTAAATTCATAGACTCAGAAGGGCTTCTATAGCAGTTTTGCACTAGCAAATTAGTCACTTCCAGTCAGTACAAGATATTTATAGATAATATTTAAGTTATTCAAATAAAATTAATAAATGTTATCATTTTATTTTATATGCGCACTGCACAGTAAGTACAGATGTTATTTAATAATAACCTTTACTGGTAAAATGTTGTTAACATATAATCAACTCGTTATTATCAAACAAAACGTACAATATCCGCAATTTACTTGTACAGAATTTTCCCCCGTGCTAAATTTAAACTAAATATGTGAGAAAATTTGAAAATTTGTTTTAAACAAACGTGTCAAAAAGCCTAAACAATGCCAGCTGTCACAGCAGAACTACATTAGCTGAGTGGTAATCCGCTCGGAGTGATGAGTTGTCCCGCATCTAAAACTTGCAGATAATATATTAATAGGTAAGTGTTATTATATACAACCATTGTTATTACTTAGCGTATTTGATTATTATGGTCATGCTAATAATAAAAGCTGGGTTAATTAATACCCAAAAACTTGGTTATTACAAAGATATTTTTGTCTCAAATTCTATTATATTGAAGGCTTTCAATTGACACACAGGCATTCGCCAACGTGATAGCGGTGTCAGCTCTTAAGGCCCTTTCACACATAGCCGGATCAGACGCCGGAGCGTCCCGGAGTAACATTTTATTACCTCCGGGGGGTTCCGGGATCAAAGAGCTGTTAAATGTCAACAAAAAATAAATGTTTGGCGATGTGTACACGATGTCAATACGGTCTCAACAAGGAGCTAACACGACTGTCCTGTTTAGAGTGCGGAGTGAACCGGATTTTCACGGTGCCTTCGCGGATATCACCGGTCTTTACACCGTGTACATTCGTGTGGAACCGTGTTGCTCCTTGTACTCTCCGGCATTAATGGCGGCGAAATATTCATGCACGGATGTAGCCGGAGATATGCCAGAGTCAATACGGAGATTCCTGGAGATCGGCGGAGTATATTGGGAGTCTATACGGATCTACACGGATCTACACGGATCTACACGGATTAAATTACTCCGGGAACTCCGGCATGAAAAATTAAACATGTTTAATTTTTTCCCCCGAAGTCCCAAGGTGGTCCAGGAGCACCCCGGACAATGACGGACAATGCCGGACAATCCCGGACATGAACACGATGTCTACACGGCTTTCCCCGGAGTATGCGGGAGTATTCCGGAGTTGTCCTCCGGGACGCTCCGGCGTCTGATCCGGCTATGTGTGAAAGGGCCTTTAGCGGTAACATTACTGTTTAATAAGACCATTAGTAAAATAAGAGCTGACACCGCGCTATCACGTTGGCGAATGCCTGTGATTGACAGTTGTAATTAGATCATGATAAGCTATTTATATATCTTGCTTCAGATAATAAGAAAAGTTGTCAAACTATAATTATATGGTGTTTTATAATGGGCTAATATTGCAGGTAACCCTCAAATAGTGTTATTCGAGTATGTTACTAACTACATCACCTTTTAACTTATCATATTACTATAGTTATCAACAGGTAAGATAGCGCCTCAGGAGGCGTCTGGTTCCACTTAAGTGGGGTCGCCTAATTAATTAGATTTACAGATGAACTGATTCTTGATATACTTAAGTGCTCTCCATAGGCGTAGGAGGCGGGGAGAGGAGGGGGGGCTGCAGCACCCTAGCCAAGCAAGCATTGCCCTCATTGGCGTCCTGAGGTCTTAGCATCCCCCCCCCCTCCCCCTAGCGTTTGGGGATTTTAGGACAAAATTTTGGCAATTGAGGGAAATTTTTTGGGAATTTTAGATCACAAAAATAGCCTATTTCTATTAGATTACGACGTTAAGTGCCCAAAATTGACCAAATGTAAATAACTGCCCTCTCCACCCCACCAAGGAATTGTTGGGAATCTGAACGAAATGAGGGAAATATAGTTACTTGAAGCAGTCTGTTTTAGAAAACTCTCAATTTTTTGCTTTTATTTTCCCTGAATTTATCCTATCTTATAATAACCTGATATTTCGTCAATTCTATACAACTTTTTCACCAATTTCGCACCATCTAATGTTGATATTGCCGGCAAATTTTTCCAATCTTTCCCTGATATTTCCCCAGATTTCCACCGTCTACTGTTTATATGTGGGGATTAGGGCTTTATGTCCTTATTTCTGCACCTTAGACGTCTAATGTTGATGTTTTCAGACTTTTCCCATTTTTTGCAGATTTTTTTTTAAAATCTTCACTATCTATGCTGATTAATATATTGACCTATCCAAAATGTTACATATATAATAGTGCTGTACACCGGCTCTCGATATACCGTTTGTACCAGTACAAGGATAACGATATGGTTATTCATAATAACGATGCAATAAACGATATGCTGAGGGGCAGTTTTGACCATACAAGTCACCCGCTACCCAGATGTTTTGGTGGTTTGAAGAAAAAATATCAGCTGGCTGTTAATTACACTGACATTACACAACAGTCTAGAGTTATTTAATAAAACTCGCACATTAAATTTCTTTGTTTACTTTCAGTCTAAGAGGCTTTTATTGATTCTCCCATTGATAGATTTTAATGATACGTATCATGATACGTATCGTATCGGTTTCACCGTATTGTGATATGTACCGTATCGTTTTAAAGATAAAGGTGTACAGCCCTAATATATAATAAAGATGATATCCCCAAGTTTTTGCCAACTAATATTGATATTCCATAAACTGTTGCTTAAATGAAATAATCAGTTCATGTAATACAATATGCTCTTATCCATACGATATCAGCAGTACACTAGATACATGTGATCCAAAATTTCCCCACACCCCCCCCCCCCCCCCTCCTCTGGAAGAGTCCTAGTTGGGCCATCACTGCAGAGTTATGAGAGTCACTATTATGTGGTATTGATACATGGCCAAATGTACCACGTGCTTTTTCCATGCGTTTGGATGAATGCTTGGAAAACGCATGGTTTTCGCCTGATTATATTTAGGCAAAAACCATGCGTTTTCCATGCGCTTATCCTTCTCATGGAAAACGCACGTGGCACATTTGGCCATGTATCATGTTGTTTCTTCTTGAGTTGTCTTAAGAAATAAGTAGTACAATTTTATTTCAATTGTTACTCGCACATCATTATGTGTCTATGAAACATAATCATTTGTGGGTAAATTCAAACTTTTGTGGGCAGCAATGGTGCACACCTCCCCCCCCCCCCCTTCGCCCACCCACCTAGCTACGCCTGTGGACTACTCTTCACCAATATTAGTAATATATACACCAGCTAGCTGCATACAGAGAAATAGCAGTAAATAACAAGTACACATAGTTGGCATGTGTTTATCAGTTACACAAATATGTTTGTTATTTTATTATTGATAGTTTCTGTTTCAGGTACGTACAACGGTAAACCCCTTGTTACAATTGTTCGTGGGAAAGACTACAGCGTGTCATATCCTGGTGGGTAATTTTGCAATTGAGGACATTTCTGCACTGGAGATCAGTTGCCATGGAAACGAAACTCATCAATGTCATCATTATGGTGTCCTTCACCATGGCCACGGTTTCCATGGCCGCAGTGGGTTCAGACTGTCCGATAGAATGCGATTGCGCAGACCTGACGGTCACCTGCAAAGATAAGAGTCTCGACAAAATCCCATCCGGTATTCCACATAACACACGAGTTCTCAGAATTTTGAACACCAGGGTAAATGAGCTAAACGCAAGTGATTTCAAATTCCTTGTCAATCTGACTTCCCTCATCGCGACAAACAACAGGATAATGAAAATCCACGTTGGTGTATTCAAGAACAATCACAATCTGAAGACTTTAGATTTATCCTACAACATTTTATCTAACTTTGCAGCTGACGTATCCAAGGGTCTGTCATTCTTGAAAGAACTTTACCTTAGTAACAATAAACTAAGTCACATCCCTGACCTAGGTTATGCGGTGTCTTTAGAGAAGCTGTTTTTGGACAAGAATGAAATTACAAATGTAATTTTCCCCGATGGTTACCTAAAGCTGAAAAACCTGACGGAGATTATGTTGGACGATAATGAATTCATCCATTATGTTGGACTGGAGGACTTCGCAAACCTAAAAACATCGAAAGTTGCACGAATGTCGGTGAAGAATTGCGGAATAAGCAGTTTCCCAACTGGAACATTCTCCCATCTTCAAGACTTGAGGTATCTTTCAGTGGCTCACAATGTGGTTTTTGTGTCAGTATCATCAGACATCACAGACTTCCTTCGAGGTTTAATCGGCACCCACATTCAGGAGTTAGACATGAGCGGAGTATTCCAAGGGTTGCCCTTCTTGCCGCCCAATGCTTTTGCGGTAAGTGTACTGCACCCAACTGCAAAGTTTGCGGAGTCAACAAAATAGAGGGGAGTAAGATCACTTTCTGTTTGCGGCCTTCACCGAGCCACTTAATCTTCATTGCTTCTGTCAAAAAAATTGGGTATCTGGCGCTACTGAAGCAGAAATGCTGTTGCCACGGTGCTGAAAAAAAATACCCCACCCAATAGATATAGCCGCTCTTAAAAATTATCAGGATATACTGTAAAAAATCCAACCTCTGGTTGTAAAACATCTGAAACTGTTTTATTTGCTATTTTCTAATTTCAGTCACTGCTGCAAACCCCACTCCTGAAACTAAGTTTGGCTCACAGTGACATCAGAGTGCTGAAGGGTGAATGCTTCGGTGGTCTTCCTGACCTCATTCATTTAAACCTAAGTTATGTGAAAATCACTACATTAAGGGCGGATGCTTTCTCCAGTCTAAAAAACCTTGAAGTTTTAGATCTCTCGTATAACAGATTCGAAACCCTTGAGGATTTGTTCCACTTCGATAGTCTAAAATACCTTAACCTTTCGCATAATTTGGATCTTTTCCAATTTCCTGATATTCCATCAAGCGTGATTGAGATAAGAGCAGATCACTGCAGTATTACCAAACTTAAAACCATAGGTATGATGCGGAGTATACAGATATTAGATCTGTCTTATAATCAAATTTTTGGTGATGATTTTGATGGCTTTCAAAATAGCGCTGCCACAGAACTCGCTTCACTCTTTGTTAAAGGAAACCCGCTGGTATTAATGGATAAAAACCTGCTTGACTTCTGGGATGCAGCCACCAATCTGGTAACTGTTGATATGTCTCAGTGCCAGTTGGAATTTTTAAGCAATGCTTTCTTTCATCCATTGACAAAGTTGAAGGTTTTGAAGCTAAATAATAATTATCTGGGACCTCAACTTTCAGAAGACTACAATGGGACTACATTTGAAGGCCTTAAAATTTGACAGAACTGCACCTGGAGGATAACGAGTTAACTAACTTACCAGGTGATTTATTCAAAGAATTGAAACAATTAGAAAGACTTTTCTTGAAACACAACCAGCTGGATCATTGGGAACCTGGCTTATTTCAACCATTGACCAACATTCGTTTGACTGACTTATCGTTTAACCGAATACTGGTCGTCAATGAGACATCTCTTTTCTATGTGAAACCTGAAATGAAAGTCAATTTCTCTGAAAACCCATTCAGCTGCGGCTGTGATTTAGTGTGGTTCAGGAATTGGGTTTCACAAAACAACGATTCACTGTTAGATTTATCAACTTATGTTTGCGAAAGTCCAATACTAATGCAAGGCGTGCCTTTGATAAGGTTTAGACCTTCATCTATCTGGATGTCTTGCCACTGGCTTGAGTTGCTCTACATCTGTGTTGGAATTGCTTTTCTCCTCACCACAATATTTGGAGGGGTAGTGTATCGGTATCGGTGGAAGCTCATGGTGCAGTACTACTTTGCACGACGTTATGTTCGTATGATGCAGAAGATGACGGAGTGCACCACGGAGGGTGACGGTGATCTCCTGTTCACCCCAACGCCAGATTATGATGCCATCTTATCTGCCGATGACAATGACATCGACTTCGTAGAAAACTTCCTGTTGCCAAACATCTGCATCAGATTCGAGGAAGACGGTGCCGTAGGTGTGAGACACAACATTTGCTATCCGAAATGCGACATCGAGTGGGGACAGAGTAATAGCCAATTCGCTGAAATGGCCCAACCGAATAAGTCGAACAAGATGATAATTGTACTGTCAGAAAACTACATGCAGTCTCCGAGCAAGGCTGACTTCGAACTGTGTGTGGGACGTCACAGACGTCGAGAGGAGGGAAGACACGCAATAATCATAATCTTCGTCGGCACGCCAGAAATTTACACCAAGGCCCCGGCTGATATCCGCATGCTCCTGAATGACCAGCAAACCGTGAAGTGGAACCCACAATGGCAAGATTATCCAGCAAAATACCAAGACGCCATGCAAGTGTTCTACGAAAGAGTGAAAGACTTGTTAGACAAACCTGGTGCATACAACTTTCCACAACAAATTCAGACATAAACTAACAGCATTCGTCAGCAAAGTAAACCAGCAATCGATATGTCCGTCATCGACAATCTTTCACTGTGACCGCGAGTCAGAATGTATTATATTGATTCATTATTATCACCCGCGACTTCTTTGTCGTCCCCAGCTTTCCAGATGGGTGCTGTTTATTAACTTTCATCTTGTGATATATAAAATATTATCCAGAATGTTTTTGTCAATTATTAATATATTTTCATAATGCATCATGTCTAATATAGTCTGGCATGTCAAACATGTGGACGGTCATTTGCTTTGACAACTATAAGGCCTAGAGAGACAAATGGTGGCTCACTTTGCTCCTTACCACAAATCAGGTCGATCTATTGTATCATCGCAGATGTTAGTGCATTCTTTACTGCTGTTCAGAAAAGCCCCATAGGATTAACATTGGCACGGAGATTTGTTTATCTGACGGCAGGCTTCATGATACAATCAAAATTGCATCACAGACCATTGTGTTCGTTTGTAACATCACAAAGAACTAAATGCCCCCCCCCCCCCCCGGTGCAATATGTAGGGGCGCCACTGATACTGATATTGTGTCTGCATGATCCATGGTAAAGTAATTCATATTCGCAGGTTTTGTATTTTGGGGGGTTTTAAACCTTTTTTAAACAATGAAGTAAAGTGACAATAAGATGGCACAATACACAGGAAAATTAACCTGTCTAACTGTAGGAAGCAGTATTATGGGCAGGAACATTCATGTAATAGTGGATTTTCACGGAAGGTTCTTTGTATTTCCACCAGGTGGCTACAACCAAATACTGCAATTCTATTGGCTAAAGAATTTCCCGCCCTTGACTGTGATTGGCCGAAGCAAAGTGCATCCAAGCAGCAGCATTTTAAGTGCATTTTAATTTATATTTGACACTTTATCATTTATTTATTTTTTGTTATTTTTCTAAGAAAGTTATATTTATGGAATCAGTTAGTTAGTACCTACTGTGTCTGAAAAGCAAAAGGAGTAATAAGAGGGTAGGAAAGACTTATGTCTTGCTGAATTCAGGGCTGTTCAGTGAAAAGACTCCATTGCCAGATACCTAGGCCAATACATTGAGAAAACAATGGCAGTGCTTAAACTCTCACCACACAGACGGACAGACCACAGAAGTGATCAAAGAACTTAGGACAATGTCAATTCTGGGTTAAGCCCAAAGAACACATCTGAATTTCTCAGTTATATGTATAAATTCACTATATATCACTTAGACTTACACTTGATTCAAATACCTGAATTACTTTAACTGTTATCGTTTTCTTTGCCAATATGTAATTAATACACCTGTGGCAATAAATATATTTATTGTGTGGTAATAAATAAATATTATATGCGTAAACTTTTGCACGCGGCAGTGTAATACAACGTTGATTTCACGTTAAAAATAAAATTATATTATTTCATTTGCATACTTAGTCCATGTATATGTCATACAGCAAGGGTCACTGATGGTTGTATGTTGGATGGCTGCAGTGTATGCTGGATGGCTGCAGTGTATGCTGGATGGCTGCAGTGTATATTGACTTGACAAAAATAAACAATATTCAGAGAAGAAAACATTTTATTGCATCATATGCATATACATCAATAAATTGGCCACATTGGATTGTATATTACATGATAAAATTAGCAAAAATATTTACAATTGTTAAACTTAATTATTGCACTACAGTCCGTGTGGGTAGATATATATATATATATATGGATTTCCATCCATAATTTCAAAACCTATTCACAAGAAATAATAGCATCTTCAAAACTGTTTTTATTCCATTTCCCAGTTAATTTTGAATTACCCTTAATTGCAAAATAAAGATTTAAATAAAACCAAATAGATAGATTCATTCACTATATTCCGTTTTTAGGTGAAATATTATTTATACAAACTGTTATTCATGGGTAAGAGATCATATCAATTCTTATTTTTTCAAAATATGATTTGCTTAACAAAAATACATTGCCATTGCTACAGTATATAGCTATCACCCATGAGATCACAAAAGAGGAATTTAAAAGAAATTAATTTTCATAATCCATAATTAATATTATTCACTATGAGGCTTTCGGTCCTTTGCACTGCTCACAAGATGACATTAAAATCGAATCATAAGATTCCACTTGTATCACAGAAGTAAATGCTTGGTATTTATCTCTCAACAGTGTGGTGGCGCTTTTAACTGTGACGTCATAATCTGTGTTAGCCGCTGGAAACAAAAGTGAAAAAGTCAATGTTAATTGTGATTTTTGTTTTAAATCTGAAAACATGGAGATTATTTTTTATATTCCGAATTTTGTTCTGTTCTGTCTCATTGCTACTGGTATGAATCTTATAATATAGTCAAATTATTAGACCAGCTGCAAGCATTTCACAGATGTAATGATGAGATGATAAAAACTTTGATTCCACACCATGTTACACATTTACCCCATGGGTGGAGTCCTGTGACTGTCCTAGCATAGACACTGAATGCAAGACACCCGACAATTTAACATCTCATGCAATCGACATCCAGCTGAGATGTAGCTCATGTTGAGTTGGCATACTCGGCTGAACACCAAAATAGATAAATTGATACGTATTTCACTATTTTCTTACCAACAGCCAAATGTGCAGCGACAGCATTCTTGTCAGTTGTCAAGGCCCAAACATGGAAAGAGTGCACTCCCCTCACTCCGTTCAAACCCGCCAGGTCGTGCTTGGCTTGCTCATACTGGAAATCTTTTGGCACACCTGGTGGAAATAACATTTTATAATATTTTGGAGCATAATTTTATCAATTTTATAAATGGTATTAGGCCTAAGACAGTTTTTAAAGTATTTTATGCATTTCATATTTTTGGGAAAGCTGGCGAAAATAGTAAGAATTTTTCTCTATATTAGTACTACAGGAATGTTTTAAAATATGGTATTAGAACAGTATTTGGCAAAAGTCTTCTCGCATTAGAAACTTATATTTAACTGAGAAGAAGAATTTTTTTAATATCTTTTCAGTACTTTTTTTTTTAATTGAAGCGTCCATGGGAGTATACACGTCACATATATTATAAACTTTAACTGAAGCATGTCAGTCAAGGATGCAAGAAAAAATCTAGTAGAGTATTCAACACAAATACTCCGAGCATAAAATAGAAAATAGAGAAAAATAAAACAAACAAAAAAGAAGAAAATCAACGTTTCTTCTGTAGGTCAGAAAATGTTAAATATTATACAAATAGTGGCAAGCAGTCCAACATACAATACATAGCCAGGGTTCTTCTGTCAAAAGTTGACTTTCCATGGGAACCGGCCGTGTATTTTTGGTCACACATCGCCATATTTGTGTGTGGCGGCCATCTTGGTGGCCATTTTGATGGCATGTTGCCATAAATACGTACACAACCGGTTCCGATGGAATTTTACAAGAACCCTGATTAATCTATGTTTGTATGTATGTATATCTATATATATATATCTATCGGGAAAAAGTTCAGTATAGCGGACCCAGATTTATGACCATATTTAACGAGCCTCATTGCCAGGCCTATGACGTAAAAATGCTTGAAATCGATGTATGACTAATGTAGTTGTGACGGCGGTTTCATCTTCACGGTAAAGACAGCATTAATTTTTGCTTTTTCTTGGGGGCTCCTGCCCCCAAACCCCCACTTATCTACACCAAATTTTATTTTAAATGTGCTAGAACTTTAAACTTTTTAATGGGCGCCAAATATGGGCATAAATTTGGGTCCGCTATACTGCACTAAACCCTATCTATCTATCTATTTATAGAATGGCAAATTACAAAGACCAGTCAGCATGATACAGTGATTTTCACTTCACTGTGTAATATGTGAAGTCTCAGCAATGTGAAAATCTTTGAGAATTATTTATACTCATGGTGCCTAGATGTACAATGTAAATAAAAATGCAGTTGAAAATTGTCGAGTCACTATGCGTGCTGAACAAGTAATGTTTATGAAGTCACTCAACCATGACATTAGTTTGATGCAACTTTTACCCCACTATAATACCATTTCGGTATTGAGGCAATTGTACTCATAAAAGCAGTGAAATCTTGCTATTTTAAAATATTGGTGAGGGTGTTGGGTGGATTAGGGCTTTACAACCTGTATTTCTGAACCTGATGGGCTAGTTAGGACAGGCAGGGACCATGGCAATGAGATGAAGGATGAAACAGCCATCCAACTTAGGATCGACCGGGAATTGAACCCGGGGACCCAGTGGTTGGAAGTCCAATGCGCTACTACTGAGCCAGGCCCCCACCCCAAATAGGCAGGACATTGCTTGAAGTGACTCGGAGTTCACCCCCTAATTTGTCAACAATACCTGCATTCACAACTTCAAACGTTAATATCTTCACTGTTTCTGGTCATATTTTCATTTCTGGTCCAATTTTCGTTCTTTGGTGAAATGTTCTACTGGTCTTAATGGCGAGGTGTTGCCATGGAGATACAGAAAAAAGTTCTGGTCCTAATATCAGGGATGTCTCAATAGCAAGTTGATGAGGTGCTCCTAATACATTATCTATGTATGTATCTATGCATCTGTACCTATCATTCTATCTCCCAGATAGCATTTCAGTTTGGGAAAAAATCGGCGTGACGTCGGCAATGTTGATGTTCCGACAGCCAGTATTGAAAAGGTCTTGGCCCGATTTGGAATGCTATCTGGCATATGAATCTATATATCTATGTATCTATATATCTATGTATCTATATATCTATGTATGTATGTATGTATGTATCTATGTATCTATGTATCTATGTATCTATGTATCTATCTATCTATCTATCTATCTATCTATCTTTCTAGCTTTATCTTTCTTTCTTACCTTCTAAGAGAATGAGACCAACATCTCGGACGATTTTTATTGTCGTGAAAAGCACAAGAATTGAAAATGTGAATGTGCAGATTGGATCCACAACTTTCCACTCAGGCTGAAAAAAATATAGCCAAATAAATATGAATAATCAATCAAATAAATGTAAAGTACATTTGAATATAACTTTATGATGAGCTCCTATAAAATAAACTTTTTTAAGATCATTGATTTTTGGCAGTGGTTAATGGTTAATTGGTTATGATTGTAACATATGTTTCAATTAATCCATAATGATTTTACAATTAATTATAATGGAATTCATAAATTCTTTGCTCAAAGGTTAAATGTATGTTAATTTTGTGCTGCTCAGCGAATCCCACATAGCATCATCAAAACTGTTAAGTGTTTGTCAGACAGGCAGGAGGGCGTGTGTTACACTTTCATTTCCAGAGCAGAACTATTACACAAACTTTTCTAGAGCTGAACTCTAACACTAATGCACTTACCCTAATGCAATGTTATACAGTAACACCCTATATGGCCTAGTGGTGCCTTGTGATAGCCACACTGACATATCTCAGCTATGTTTTACAAAATTTGGAAAAATATTAGTTGAGTGTTTATATAGTGTGTGCGATGAACCATAACAAATGCCACTTGGCCTACATAGCCTGTTACGCAATGCTTTTTTTTTTTTTAGAGTCCAACAGTCCTATTTTTTTAACTCTTGAATTTCTTCATTTGTTCATTATATTCAGATAAGTGTGAAATAATACAGGGTTCCCGTGGGTTATTACAAAGTCTAATAAAGTCTTACTTTATTTTTGTAAAAATTAAGGCCCGTATTAAGTCTTACTTTTGTCCACTAAGTCTTACATTGTCCTATTTTGATGTAAATATACTTGGATATTAACATCCAAATTGTAATTTTCAGACGATTTGGTAAATATGAATGAATAGAAATTATGAACTTTCCTTAAATACACAAGAATTGCATTTATTTTATTGCTTAATAGGCCATACCCTAGTTGTGTTTTGGATGATGAAATTAACAATATTGGTGTATTTTACTATATTAGTGGTCTTATTATTCATGTGCGCATGATATTATAATGTCTTACAAATATCTTACTTATGAAGGTAAACCTGCAGGAACCCTGTATTAACAGCAATCCATTCTGTTCAGAGTAAAGCCAAGTGAGCATAAAAGTATTGTCTATTATTTTCCTGCCATTTAATTGTTCTGTTTCAAAGATTTTATGCAGAATAATATTTAAGACATATTCTTATTAAGTTTTGTATGCATGTAGGTGCATCTGTCATTTTTCTCTTAATATTTTGAAACACAGCAGAGATATGTCAATGTGGCTATCACAATGCACAGTGCATTAATGCTATAGTTCTGCTCCGGAAACTCAATTTAACAGAATTTTTTTTCAGATTTTCCATTATTATGTAACCAGCATGAAATGAATATCAAAATGAAGTTTGAAAAGTGAAAATATTATAATTAAGATATGTTATTGATACATTTTCATTCATGTAAGGTAAATTGTGGAATTTTCCCAATTTTGCCCAAATTTTGAAAATTCTATAGTATTTACGGCCATGAGACCCCCAAAAGTCACCACTACACTATTTTAGACATATTATGACAAAGTTTTAAGCATTTAGGTCACACTAAGTAGTGTCAGAGTTCTGCTCCGACACGAAAATTTCTTTTTCCGTTTTTTCAAAATTTTGTAAAACATAGCCAACATATGTCAATGTGACTATCAAAGGGCAACACTAGGCCATATAGAGTATTATATTATTGTACAAACTTTCGTTAGGGTATATGCATTGGTGCTAGAGTTCTGCTCCGGAAACAGCGAAACAAAGTTGAATAAAATGTGTGTGACAATGGAAACTTTTTTTTTATTTTGTTTGGTCAATACTTTCTGTGTGACAAAAGTAGTAGTAATTTTATTAACCATAAGTGGATGGCGACCAGAAAAAGCCAAAACTTACCAGGCTGGTTGGCTTTACAGAATCAGTTTTGAATTATATAGCAATAAATGATGGTCAAAATATCAAAAGGTACAAATGTCTTTGTGACAATGGGCACAATCTTCAATGTGGCAAACGCAAAGTTTCAGTGTGATAAGACAAAAATTTCTATATTTGAAAATGGGTACATATTTCACTGCGAAAAGGGGTGTAGTGAAAAAGGGCAAAGACTGTGACAATGGGAAAAAACATCATGTTAAGATTAATTTCATCCAAAAATATTTACATTGACTTGTATTGATAAGTGACTTTTATGTGCCATGCTCCTCCAAAAATATATGACAATTTTTATCAATGACAAAAAAATAAGTTCAAATCATGATATGAATTTTAGCACATCAAGTCTAGACATACAAATTATTGATAGATCTTTTTAAATAATAATAGAATTAATAAAATTAATCCTTTCATTAGCTCAGATTCAAAACAATAAACCTAAGAAACTAATACAATTATTATTTATAATAATAAGTTTGCAATGGTTTTAATTGACATAGATATTAACATGAAAATATTTTTAATAATTTTTACAAAAAAACTAACATTGTAATATATATTTATTGAAATTATTTTATAAAAAAATTTAATTCTTACCTTATAGCGAATGATATAAGCGGCGATAAGAACACCAGCGCTTTGAATAATGTCGCCTAGAACGTGGATAAAAGCAGCTCGGACGTTGATATTCCTGGAATTATTTGGAACACGATTTCTTCCAGATAAACTATCAATGTCACTGTGTGCAGAAGTAGAACTAGTAGTAGAATTATCTGTGATATCAGAATTATTCGCTCTATTTCTGTGTCTATCGTTGGATGAAAAACTTACAGTAGGTACAGTCTGATTGGTTGTGTTCGTCTGATTGTTTACAAAGTTATCCGAATGACTAGAATTATGACTATGACTATGACTGTGACTATGACTGTGACTATGACTACTTCCATGACTATGACCATGAGGAATTTCACATTTGCAAAAGCCACCGTGGAGAACAGCACCCATGCTGAAAAAAAGAAAAAGAAAATAAATAAATTTAATCAAATAAACCAATAAATAAATAAAATAAATCAGCCCATTGACAAGTAATCACAAAAATTAATAGTTATATTGGTTATAAAATACAGGAAGTATCGCCCCACTTTAACAATTTCTCTATTAAAACCACCTCACCATAGAGACCGCCTAGATGGAGTATCTATCCTCTGTAGAGGATGGACCGATTGGCCACTAAAAACTTTCGCACTCAATATAAAATAATGACGTCACAAAGCAGCGGTACACCGACCTTCCCTGCCCACTCTTTAGGTGTTCATAGTATTATGTTTGAAGAGAAATGAAGGCAGTGATCTGAATTGTTATTTGTTCCCTAAAAACTACAACAATGACGTTTTTTGTCAATGAGGCACTAGCAATGATGTCATAACAAACTACGCCACTTTCATTTGTTGGATCTTCCCAGAATGCATTATTTACACAAAATGGCGCCGTCGGCAAGGACGGATTTCTTGCTTAACAAGATTAAAATAGCCTCAGTTTGTTATTATGAACTGATGTCAACAATTTCTCATAAAAAGACAATAGACAAGTGTGTCCGGTTTGGTTAGAAAACGTAATTGCAATGCCTTTCAGCTGTGCATGGGAAATAGTACTACGGCGAAAGTTTTTAAAGGCAAATCGGCTCATCCAGAGACCGCCCATATTATCATTTACTCAAAGCGTATTCTTCAAATTGTATTTTACCATTGTATTTTGCTCTCTATTAAGATTACCCTGACTGAGGGTGATCTAAATAATGGTGAGGCAAAATTTCCTTATTTCGTTAAATATCCATGTTTGTGATGGGCAATTAGCTGTTTTACAGAAATCCAGAGTACAATAAGTAGAATATTGAAACGAAAAAAAACTAGATAAGCCTGGCTATAGTAACTAGGTATCACCAGAAACGCACTATAGAAAAATACGACTTTTTACAAGGTTTCTCTTACTGTCTTGGTTTCTTAAGAGGCTTTGCCCCAAATCTGAGCCTATGCATGCGCGTAAAAAAATGTATTTAATCGATCGCAAACTACATTGTTGACATTTTTCTGATATTGGAACTTATTAAAAATGTTACAATTTTTAAGAGCTCGAAAATCCTATTTCTGCCAAGTGATTTTTAATTTGGACCAAACTGTAAAAGTGCACAAATCATAACTACTAATTCAAAAACTACAGTCATATCTGTGTTAAGCATCCAACCTGTGTTAAGCGATCACCAAGAATTTTTTTTAATGGTCTTTATTTCCCTGGGGAGTTTCACAGAGCAGCCAAGTTGGCATTTTTGCCTCATTGACCTCTCTTTGTACTCAGCTATAGCATCGTGACGTCATCAGTAGACAATGGCCATTGTGAGGTCACAGAGTGCAAGAACAGTGGATAAGTAATGATGTCATTATTATATGACGTAATCAAAATGAAGTCAATGAGGCAAAATTGCCAACATGGCTGCCGCGTGAAAAGAGTGTATAGTGGCCGTTCACAGCAGGTGGTCGCTCTTCACAGGTGGTTGTTAAGGCAGATTTCGACTGAATACATAGTAATTACTTACACAATATTAAATCCCAGTCCCAGTCCAGCAGTTATTAACATCATATCTGCCTCAATGTCATAGTGACTGTTGATCAGTCTATCTATGGCCAGGTAAACCAGGACTCCTGTGGTCACCCAAATAAGCAAGACACTGACCAGTGCACCTACAATTTCTAAAACAAAGAATAAATTTGATGGCAATTAAATTTCCTAAAATTAAAAATAATAGAAGAAAAGATAAATCATTTGTATAGGGCCTGCTTCAGAAATAATGTCTGCTCACCGATGTTCCAGCAACAGAAAAATATTACTGGTGAGTATAAATGGGTTTATACTTCATTGTTGGTACAGCTCAGCGTACAATTTATGAATAATGGATTATCATGATAATTTGATAATAAAAAGGAAAAATGAGACTTTTGCATTCGATTGCTATCAAATTTGTTTTTACAGTTGTATTTTATATATAAATAACAACTTGATTATATGACCAGCTGCAGTTATGCAGACAAAATGATGTGATCGATTGATGATAATGCTTGGACTCTATGCCACGTTACACATTTACACAATGTGGTCTTCACTTGCAGCATAGACACTCAGTACAAGGCACCTCAAATTTAACATCTCATGCGATCGACATCCATGCAGCACCTGAGACGTAGCTCATTAAGAGTGGCTGGGCCAGAATTCGAAACCAGGACCTTCAGAGGAGCTGGTCTATGCCTTAACCACTTGACCACTCAGCTTTGTAAGATAGATAGATAGATTGATAGATTGATAGATTGATAGATTGATAGATAGATGCATAGATAGATAGATACATGGATAGATGGATGGATATATATATATATATATATATATATATAGATATATAGATAAGATAGACATATGGGAAGTGCAGCCCTCTAAGGCAAGTTCTTGCCGCTATCGAGGGTTGATTGATGAGGTGAGTGAGAGAGGGAGGAGTCCACCCATGTTATTACACATTTAAACCCATTTTTTTTGGGGTCTTTTACTTGCCTCAGCATGTAGAAAATATCAATATTATTCATTATTTACCTGCTCGGTGGTAGCCGAAAGACATCCTAGTGCTGGGTTTTCTAGTAGATAAAGTGATGGCCACAATGCTGATGATGAAACTGAAGAGGTCGCTGGCCATGTGGACTGCATCGGTCACTAAGGCCAGCGAATTGGAAATTACACCTCCTGAAAAGACAAAAATCATATTTTAAGGTAGAAACATTTTAACTTTAAATCACACCACCTGAAGACAAGAATCATATTTTAAGTTAGAAGCATTTTAATTTAAATAAATTTTATATGATAGGGGTAGCAATTATATTGTATTCGTGAACAAATACTTCAACAGATGATAATGCTTGTCGAAAAATATCAATATATATGTATCTGTTTATAGCTGTTTATCTATCTATCTGATTTTCATGAATGATATTAGGGCATCAATCGATATGATGAAACTCACAAATCATAGTACAGCTGATCATATATGCTGATGGACTAGCTGTCTTACATGCCTGTGATGCTGTCTGCTGCTGATAGATAGATAGATAGATAGATAGATAGACATATAGACAGATGGATAGATAGATAGATAGATAGATAGATAGATAGACAGATAGACAGATAGATAGATAGATAGATAGATAGATCGACAGATGGATAGATAGATAGATGGATAGATAGATAGATAGATAGACATATAGACAGATAGATAGAAATATGGAACAAACCGGCCTCTAGCTAAGTCGGTTTTTTCCTCAAACTGTTACATTGCCATGCTGTCTGTCGCTCTGTCTAGCTGTCTATCTGTCAAACTGTCTCAGTCTGTCTGTCCCATTATGGATGTATAGCATGTATAGTATTGCATACCTCAATAAAATGCAATATTACCTTTACTCATAATACACTTCCATTCAAAGTTGCGGATTTCATAAGTTAAGCTTGGAACACCTGGCCAATAAATACTAGGGCACACTGAAGCTCCCAGCCAACCTGTTCTAAACCTTTATTTACCTACTATTGATGCATTTACTTCACGATTATTGCATCCCATTCATGCATTTGACATAAATTAATCCTGTCTGAGTGATTATGAAATAATCTGACTGGCTTCCTATAAATTAAGTCCCAATATTTCTGAAACATTTCTAAAAATATTAATAATCCAAGTACGTTATAAATTATGTATAAAAATGTAAGTAAAACGTAAAAGCACGACGCATACATGAAATATCAAAATTTTTATTTTAGTTTTCAATCCACCTTTGAATATTTTGGTGATTCATAGAGTGTTTTGTTTGACCAGCTTTTCTTTTACACAGAAATTTGGACGTGTACCTGTTTAAAGTCGCATGTTGACATTTTGCGATATTATGCGTTGCCTGAAGCTACAGGACCCGGCAGAATAATGAAAAGCAAAATTGAAATAATGTTGAATACAATCTGAAATTGAATTTGTATATGTGCAGTGTGTAGAATGATTGATAGAATTTTATAAATATGTAGAGGTCACGAAAAGCCTATATTGTAAAATGTAGTTGTCTTAGTGGCGAGGTGCTTAATGTATGTATGTATATATGTATAAATTAGTTTATTAAAGTCACATGAGGTAATACATATTCAATAAATAAATACAATTAAAAAAAAAAAAACTAGAAAGACTTCCCAGCTAGCCCACACTGGCTTATATGTGACCTTTGTCATATGAATTTGTGTTAGGGGCCATTTACCAAAAAGTACAAACAAGGGAACAAAAACAGAAAAATTAGAATTTAAAAAAAAATTAAGAAAAGGAAATCTGGATATAATTATGATTTAATAGATATGAATGAAGCTTGTAAAATTTGTAACGATACATTATATGCGGAGATAACACAATTGATTTATCAATATTGACCCAAAATGATATGTTTAACATAGATCTATGTTTCCAAATATTGACTGGTTTGGTGAACAAACTGTTCAAAGAAGAGTGCTTTCATGTATCACTGACTTTTTTCTCAGTAAAATGTTGACATAGTCTTTCTAAAGAAACTAAAAATTCTATCCTATAGTTTTCGCAAAGACTACAAATTCTTTCATCAACTGGCACAGATCTCCACCTCCTGTTTCAATTTCCAAAGGGAGTATTTCCATTCTTAATATTGAGGGTGGTCCTAATAGCGAGCAGCATAAGAGATTTATAGTGGTAGAAGTTGTCCTAATAGTGAATCGTCTTAATTTTAGGGAAGTCTATAGCTTGTCGCCATGGTGACAATTTAATTCTGTTCACGAATTGCTGACTACTATTTTTTCCTTAAAGCGGACTCTTTTGTTTTCCAGCGTTTGTACAAGTTTCTAGTCTTGAAACAAATCTTCAAATTTTGCACTACACTTTTCTTATATGCTGGTATACAAAACGAAGTTATAGAATTCATAGTTTTTCGGGCATATTTATTTAATTTTTTTCAGTCAAAGACAAGTCACAAGAGGGTTATGACTCCACTTTGCAATAATAATTAACTTCCTAAATATTTTCTAAATTCTGATAACAAGAAGGTAAAAATTATCATCATGATCATTGGACAGATAGATATGAAGTAATAAATTATAACCATACAAGTTATTGTTGCTACACATTATGTAACAAACATGAAAACATTAAAGAAAAACATATTCAATAACAAGCTATAAGGTTCTTTCTAGCAGCATAAAATAATACTGTAAGATAGATTAGGTAGGTAGGTAGGTAGGTAGGTAGGTAGGTAGGTAGGTAGGTAGGTAGGTAGGTAGGTAGGTAGGTAGGTAGGTAGGTAGGTAGGTAGGTAGGTAGGTAGGTAGCAAGAAAGAAAGAAAGAAAAAAAGAAAGAAAGAAAGAGAGAAAGATAGATAGATAGATAGACAGACAGCTAGAAAGACAAACAGACAGACAGACATAGATCTATAGTTAGATAGATAGATAGATAAGTGGATAGATAGACAGACAGACAGACAGATAGATAGGTGGATAGATAGGTGAATATATGGATAGATAGATAGCTAGATAGATAGATAGATATGGGAAGTGCAGCCCTCTAAGGCAAGTTCTTGCCGCTCTCGAGGGTTGATTGGTGAGGTGAGAGAGAGAGAGTGGGAGGAGTCCACCCATGTTATTACACATTTGGTGGGATCTATTATTTGCCTCAGCATAGACAGAGTACAAGGCACCGCCAATTTAACATCTCATCCAAACGACATCCAGCTGGGATGTAGCTAATGAAAAGTGCCCGGGCCGGGGATCGAACCCAGGACCTTGAGCGGAGCAGGCCAACGTGGAATTGGCATAAATTTATGTTAACCATTGGGCAAGTTGTGAAAAAACTGACCATTTGACAATTACTTTCATTGTAAGTAAAAAAAATAATAAAAAACTTATTGAATAACCTAATTGGACAGCTGGGTGGCCTAGTGGATAATTAGGTATTGCTCCTCTAGAGGTCCCAGGTGCGATTCCTGGCCCAGGAACTCTTCATGAGCTACATCTCAGCAGCTGGATGTCAATCGCATGCTATGTCAAATCGTCGGTGCTTTGTACTCTGCGTCCATGCTGAGGCAAGTAAAAGACCCCACCCATGGGGGAAATGTGTAATAAATTTTCAAAGGTGTGGATTCAACCTCATCATATCATCATTACGTCTGTCTCTGGCAGCTGGTAATATAAGCTGCTTCATTCTTACGTAACATAAAATTTACAAAACTTTCACGAGTCGACCAAAGATCACAAAGATCAATACTTTTGGACTCCAAAATTGTTTTATGATGAAACATAAAATTCTCTCGCTGATGATAGTTCCGCTGTACCATATATTTTATTTCAAGTGTGTTTGAAGTTTATGATGCATAATATATTGACAGCAAAGGTTAAAATTAGTGCAAACAAAATATCATTGTTCTGTAATCATATCATATAATACACTAAGTACTACAGTATATAGAATTTCACTATTAAGGCAACCCTTGGTGCTCATTTACTGGTCTTAATGGTGGGGTGGTCTTGACAGTGCAGTAGTCTTAATGGTGAGGTGGTTTTTAGAATGGTTCTATATAAGGATTTTTTTTGTATGTATGCTATAAAGAATAATTCAAATGACTTGCTGCCCGCTTTATATTATTAATAATGATATTAATGATATTAATGGTATTTATGGTATTCATGATATTAATGATATTAATATTACTCAGTCATGTGACAGCTTAAGGTCATGTGACACCAGTAGTTAATACCCAATGACCATGTGTATAAAATATAAATATTAATGTCATCATATTCAGTGACACCTTGCAATAATCAATAATAATATCATAATCAAAATGATAATAAAACTACAAATTCTTATTAATATGACATTGCATAACAGCACTATATAAATATCAATAACTTTCTTCATTTCAGACGCAGACCCGGAAAGTTACGATAAATTTAATGTAGAATTTAGTGAAATATTTGTGTCAGGTAAACATCATATTTCATATAGAGTGCTGTCCAAAGTAATATAGTCACACCAAAAATATTGGGACCCCCAAAAAGTTCGTTTCATTTTTATCATTACATTATTGTAATATTGTAATATTATTGTCATGTTCTGATCGTACTAAAAATGTATTTGACCATTAGATTTTGAACTGCAAAAAATGGTGTTGGCTACTCCAGTGTATTTTTGTTACAATAACAATGATTAAGGTCAAGGTTGTTATTCTCACAAAACAAGAATGTGTTAAAATACATGTCATTGTATCACTAGGGTTAATTGCAGTATAGCGGACCCAAATTTATGCCCATATTTGGCAGCCATGAAATATCAAATACATTGTTATTTTGACCAAGTTTTTTTTAGCACAATTATGATAACATTTGCACAGGTTAGCGGGGGTTTGGCCCCAAGAAAATACAAATAAACTGCATTCTTGCTTTCAAGTATGAAAATGGCCGTCATTTGTTTGTGACGTCATCCATTGAATTCAAGTATTTGACGTCATGAGCATGGCAACGAGGCTCGCTAAATATGGGTCATAAATTTGGGTCCGCCATACTGCTATCACTATTTAGGTTCTTCCTTGAATTCAGTCAAAGCAAGAACTGTTTAAGCAAATAATTATCGATATTTATATTTTCTAAGTTTGTTATTGTTTAAAAAAATTATTTAATATTAAACATGTAAAACATAATTATGCCATTTAATCGTAATATCAATCAACCATGGTTTGATCCATCATTCTATTCTATTCTATTCTATTCTATTCTATTCTATTCTATTCTATTCTATTCTATTCTCTGTTGTGGAGACAAGTCCACTCGTCTCCATGATCCATTCTATTCTATTCTATTATTCTATTATGACTTCCACTATTCTGCTATTGCCTTGCGAAAGAGCATTGCCCCGTGGCAGCCAAGTGCTATAGAACACGAGGTAGTTGTCTGCCAAAATCATATTACTATACACTTCCTATAATCATACTTTCCTCATTCGTGCAATCTAAACTCCCGTGGCAGCCAAGTGCTATAGAACACGAGGTAGTTGTCTGCCAAAATCATATTACTATACACTTCCTATAATCATACTTTCCTCATTCGTGCAATCTAAACTTCAATCTCAAACCGATAACATGATAATTTTGATGATTATCATTAAATGGGAACATCTGTAATATTATTGACATGGTATAATTATCTAACTCACTATTCACCAATAACAATGATAAAGATCAATACCGCTGGTCTGAAGTCTGGTCAGCGTATATGACCAGCTGTAGGCAGATGTAATGATGACATGATAAGGTTGAATCCACACCATTTTGCACATTTACCCTATGGGTGGGATCTTTTACTTGCATATGCACCAAGTAGCGTACAATGCACCGCCAATGGAGTCTTTTCACTGAGCAGCCCTGAATTCAGCAAGACATATGTCTTTCCTCTCCGCTTATTACTCATTTTGCTTTTCAGACGTAGTAGGTCATAACTAACTGATTCCATAAATATACCTTTCTCTGGGAAATGACAGACATAGAAGATAATCACTGACTTATTCAATAAATCACTGACTTATTCAATAAATATAACTTTCTCATAAACATAACAAAAATCAACTAAATGATAAGATGCCAAATATATATTAAAATGCACTAAAAATACTGCTACTTGGATGCACTTGGCTGTGATTGGCTGAAGCAAAGTGCATCCTAGCAGCAGTATTTTAAGTGCATTTTAATGTATATTTGACACCTTATCATTCAGTTGATTTTTGTTATGTTTATGAGAAAGTTATATTTATTGAATAAGTCAGTGATTATCTTCTATGTCTGAAAAGCAAAAAGAGTAATAAGGGGAGAGGAAGGACTTATGTCTTGCTGAACTCAGGGCTACTCAGTGAAAAGACTCTATTACATGTCATTTAACACATCATTTCATGATTTGATATATATTCTCTTTTTGAGACGCAATTTGTTTTCTTATACCGTGATTACAAGCGGGGACCTGTGATTCTATTGAGAAAGGCCTTTCCCCGATGTCTATAGGTCCTAACACGCCAGTGTATTTGATATGACAAGTGGGTGGGTGGATTAGGGCTTTACCGCCTGTATTTCTGCACTTGATGGGCTAATTAGGACAGGCAGGGACAATGGCAATGAGACGAAGGATGAAACAGCCATTCAACTTAGTCTCGACCGGGAATCGAACCTTCGGACCCAGGCTGAGCTTGTTAACCAGCCTGAGGATGAGTGGGTGGGTGGATTAGGGCTTTACCTCCTGTATTTCTGCACTTGATGGGCTAATTAGGACAGGCAGGGACAATGGCAATGAGATGATGGATGAAACAGCCATCCAACTTAGGCTCGACCGGGAATCGAACCCGCGACCCAGCCCAGCACGCCGCCACCTTGGACTAAACAGTCAAATCTACCACTGAGCTAGGCCCGCACCCTCTATGAATAATACATATGTATTTAATGTATATGATATTTTTAAGGTCACCAGCCACCAGCTAATTTTGTTAGGAACTTACCTATGATTTCTGCAATCATGAAGATAGCGCATAGTACACTGACAATGATCAACTTGTTTCTTGCGGATTTGTTGGCTCCAGGAAGAGGCTTGTGACAATGGTAGGGTTCTATACTCCAGTCTGTGACGTCACCATGCTCCAGATCGAGGGTAGCTGGAGTCTCTGACGTCACTCTAAAGGGGTTCACCCTGGCCGTTCTAGGTGGGAAATCCTGCAGTCTGTTTTCTTGGCCCAGGGCAGCGCTGGGTGCCGCATAAAAGTCATCCTCTTCATTGTACACCAAGGGGGCGGTGTCCGCTGTTGTTACGTAACCCGATGACGTCACAATAGGGGTGTGAAACGAACGTGAGGCTGCTGTAGTAGCAGCAGCAGAGTTTCTATCGTCACCGACACTGCCGTACCTCATAATAGGGTCAAAGGCAGAAACATTCAGAGGTCTCGAGTTCAAAACACCCCCAGCAGCACCCTCTGTTCCTAAGGTGACCCCAGTGCGGTTGCTATGGTAACCAGGTGTCCATGTATGGGGTAGGTCGGTGTTGATGCTAATGTCAGGTCTGCCTGGCGTGGGCCTTGTGTGTTCACTGCTGTTATCAGCGAAAGTTTGGCCTAGATTGTGTGCTTCGCTGGTCATGGTTGGTGAACTGAGGCCACTCGTTGTCAATAAAAGATGAAAATATGCACATGTGCATTTGCTCTACACAGCGTGTATTTTCATGATCTTATAAATTTAGATCACTGTTGCATCATTATATAATATTCATACATTGTACATCTCATGAATAATCCATTGTATACATATGTTATATATATATATATATATATATATACATATATATTTACTTGGAAGTTCTTAAATCCTGTAGTATAGAGCTCTTGTAATAATATTAGAAAATCTGTGCATCAGTTATCAGAAGCCCTTCAAAGATGTCCTCTTATCAAAGATAAGATAGTGGTGCACAATTGGCAGGTATATATCATATCCTTCAAGTTAGATTAATATGTTTGAGTAAGTGCATACCAGCCGAATACTGTCCTCTCAAAAGTGACCCACTAAACTTGCCAGTAGCTACTGTACTAGCCAGCAGTTGGCTAGGCCCCATTGTTGAACAAGTACACATGGTGTACCTTAATTGTAAAACATGTAAACATTCATAGAAAATAGCTGGTAATGAACTTGTATTTGATCAGTAATCAACTCTGCATTGCAGTAGTTTGCAACCTACATTTTAGCAATCTGCCCATGACCTCCTTTCGACAATTTAACTGGGGAAAATTGATTATTGAGAGCTCTATATATATCTCATTTTACGAATGGTAAATTAAATATTTAAATTGTCGAAAGGAGGGCATGTGCAGATTGCTATATAAAATGTAGGTTGCAAACTAGTATGCATTCATACTCATAATAAAAAATATGAATTTTCGAAGGTTTTTGTTATGTATTCTACGGAAACATCAGTGGCTTGGCCATCAGGTCAGCAAAGCTACCCTGATAAATCAAATCCTTAAGATTTTATTTAATAATTAATTGGAATTGAATGATGAGCTGAGAATTTGAAAATTTTAATACACCTACGAAAAAGAAGCCTCATGTCCTGCCTCAATTCTTTCCAGTGGTTGGTGGTGGATTAGCAGTGATTAGGGCTTTAGTAAATATCAATTAAGTTTTTTTTTTGTTCATTAAGTTTCTCATCATTACCATTGCTTAAACAAGCTGACCATGAAGCAGTTTGTTTAGATGCGATATGGAATTAATCTTGCTTGACTACACAAGGTGGCGCTAATTTTCAATGACGCTCGTAACAGCGGCCCCTCCCGGACAATTTCCAAAATTAAAAATATTTGTTTTAGTTTTTAGTGTTTTTTTTTTTCTGTCTAATAACTGTTTGTAACTAGTTTTTAATGAATTGTAAAGTAAATAAAATTCCAAAATAAGTCAGATCATATTACTTAAAAAAAAAATTTATATCAAAATTAGATTCTATATATATATTTTTTTTAATTTCATCGATATGTATTAATTAATTTAGAAATGTCCACAATAGCACACTTTAGTTCAATATAATACTATGAGTATGTTTTTTAATATTCCTTTAGGCCCAACATGTATGCAAAGTTTAACCTTTTTCCTTGGCCAGTTAACGTTAAAACTCAATGTGTTAAACTGTCGTTTAAAATTATGTGCAGAACAAAGTCCATATTAGAATTTACGATTGTTTTGAAGACCATAGTCTCTGTGTATGTATATTTAAATGAATTGACTATGAACTATCACATATAATGGGCGGTGTCTTGGGACGAGTCTATTCTAACTTTGGAAGGGGGGGGGAGGTTGTGAATTTCCTGAAAAGTTATAGAGCATTCTTATTAACAATAACTTTATTTCAATACATCAAAAAATCACTCATATATCATTTTGTTAGTGAAATTTGATACTGCATTGTGGCACATGACCTTAAAATCCCATGACCCCCCCCCCCCCTATAGTCATCTAGACTATTTTATCAGCTCGGCCCCTCCCCCCTAAAGATAACAAATTATTCAACCAGCCTCTGGACCAAAACTCATCACCAGTTCAGTTCATCACATCATGGCGACCCCACCATATCTATCTATGGTGGTGGGCATTTTGATTTTATTTATAACACCATCTCAGCAGAATTCTAGAAGCAAAAGAGCTGTCTCGTCTGAACAGTAAGTGTTAAATTTGTTGTTAATTTGTTTATTTTTACTTTTAAAAACCCATAGTCTTATAATGTACTGATTTAATCTCACAACTGTAATGGAAAATATCTTTTGACTTTTGTAAATTATTGGGAATCTTTTTGTGTCAATGAATTATCATAAACATCATAATGGAACTGAAATTTGTTTTTAAAGATAAATAATTGATAAAAATACAAATTAGAACTCTGAAAGCCAGGTTTCTCGGTAATAAAGGCTGGCTTATTGATATATTTGCTAATTGGTGTATTAGATATAAATCATATTTGCTTCTTTATTAAATTATCTGTCTAATTGATATCTGTATTTTATGATATCATTAGCTATGATCGATTAATAGGATTTGTCTATCTATCTATCTATATATCTATCTATCTATTGATCTATCTATCTATCTATCTATTGATCTATCTATCTGTCTGTCTGTCTGTCTGTCTGTCTACTATCTATCTATCTATCTATCTATCTATCTATCTATCTACCTATCTCTCTATCTATCTCTCTATCTATATGTCTATCTATCTGTCTAATTGATATCTGTATTTTATGATTTAATTAGCTATGATAGATTAATAGGATTTGTCTATCTATCTATCTATATATCTATCTATCTATCCTTCTATCTATCTATCTCTCTCTCTCTCTCTCTCACTATTTATCTATCTATCTCATGGTGCTAGATAGGATCTTATGGCTTGTTATTCAATTTTTTTTTTATGTTCACAGATGTGTTACAACAAGTTATTTGTATGGTAATAATGTATTACTTCATGAGTTGCAATGACCCATATAATAAGGATATACTTGACACATTGAATATTAATTATCACACATGCCCTTATATAGTGATAAAACGCCATTAAGACCACCCCTGATGCAAAATTTAGTGGTCTTAATAGTGAGGTGGTCTTAATAGTGAGGTGGTCTTAATAGTGACATGGTCTAATTAGTGAAGTGGTCTTAATAGTGAGGTGGTCTTAAAATGAGGTTGTCTTAATAGTGAGGTGGTCTTAATAGTGAGGTGGTCTTAATAGTGAGGTGGTCTTAAAATGAGGTGGTCTTAATAGTAACGTGGTCTTTATCAAATATTGAAGTGGTCTTAATAGTGAGGTGGTCTTAATAGTGAGATAGTCTTGATAGTGAGGTGGTCTTAAAAGTGAGGTGGTCTTAATAGTGAGGTGGTCTTAAAATGAGGTGGTCTTAATAGTAACGTGGTCTTTATCAAATATTGAAGTGGTCTTAATAGTGAGGTGGTCTTAATAGTGAGATAGTCTTGATAGTGAGGTGGCCTTAATAGTGAGATAGTCTTAATAGTGATGGTCTTAATAGTGTGGTGGTCTTAATAGTGAAGTGGTCTTATTATATGACAGCATCAAACGTAACATATAATTCTGTTTTAAATTCTGTGTAGATTAATTTAATCAAGTATATTCATTTACTTTATCAACTTTTATCTACAGTGGCATCCCTCATTATTTAGACCATCTCACTATTAGGACCACCTCACTTTTAGGACACTTTTAATCGTATTAGATTATTATTCGTTTTGATCTTCACAATATCTTTATTACGCGGTTAGATAAAATGACTTTAGCTAACCAAGGCAACAAATCGAGTTCGCCCGAGGCTAATGTTATGAAATAATCGGATGTTAATGAATGCACCAGGGCTAGAAAATGGAATACTCCCCTTATACTTTGCATTGTATACATTTATTAGGTCTAGTGTCATGTTATAGGTGTTCAGCAACCTTTTTGTATTGTATTTAAATTGGACAACAGTATAATAGACAATAAGGTGTTATTCTAATTAATTAATGAACTTGATTTGTAAGCAGTTAATAAACCACCCAATGTTTAATGTATAAATTATTTTGTAAACTAATTTACCTATAGACGAGGTCTGACTGGTATTATACAAATTAGCAATGAAGTGGTAAATCAAAAACATTTGCCCTTTTTTTTTTTTTTTTTTTTTCTTTTTTTGCATATCATTGGATAATTAAATAATATTCCTTAACAGTGAAACTTCACCATTGGTCTTGATAGTGAGGTGGTCTTAATAGTGCGGTAGTCTAATATACTGGGGTAGTTCAGTTTATAACTTTTGATTGTCTCAACTTCAAAAATTGATTTTACAAATTTTGAATGTATTTTTGACCGATTTGTTTCAGAGCTCGAATACTGACAGATAATGGGCACCTGATTTTCCAAACAGGGACCAACCACAATATCACATTCCGGTCGACAGGGGGCGGGTTTGTCAACTTAGACGGGGAAAATTTCAAAAATATTGTCGATACAGTGAGTATAAGGTTTAATGATGATATCATCTTGCGTAAGAAAATAGCTGTGGCCATATTGCTGCATGTTTCAGTTATGATTTATCATTACATTATTATATATTTCTATATAAATTTATTTGTCATACTCGAAGTATACTATACATCATGAATTAAATAATTGGTATAAATAATAGAAATCAAAATAAATTCAAAAGAGCCTCAATAGAGTCATTGTTCCAAAATGGAATGTAGAGTTCTGAGCTCATACATCTTAGAAGTTCTTTGATTGCACCAACCACTGCTACATCGCCTCTATCAAAATCTGTCTTGGGAAGTACCCTAGCCACGGCCATATTTTCCCCAATGCAAGTGTTCCTGTCCTCTTTGTTGACAGTGGCAATGAACCATATCAGTCTGAATATCAAGGAATTTTTTGTTGGAACTATAATTAACTGGGTAATTCTATATTTTCTGGACAGAACTGCATCATCAGACCAAGACAAATTATTGACACCACACATGTGATCTCAAACAGAAGATCTGATTGGCTGATCTAAAACATGATCTGATTGGCTGGTGATCTCAAACAGATGATCTGATTGGCTGCTGATCTTGCACGGATGATTTGATTGGCTAGTGATCTTACAAAGATGATCTGATTGGCTGGTGATCTTGCACAGATGATCTGATTGGCTGGTGATCTCAATAACATGATCTGATTGGCTGATGACCTCAAACATGATCTGATTGGCTGGTGATCTTGCACAGATGATCTAATTGGCTAGTGATCTTGCACAGATGATTTGATTGGCTGATGACCTCAAACATGATCTGATTTGCTGGTGATCTTGCCCAGATGATCTAATTGGCTGGTGATCTTGCACAGATGATTTGATTGGCTGGTGATCTCTATAACAGATGGTCTGATTGGCTGGTGATCTCTATAACAGATGGTCTGATTGGCTGGTGATCTCTATAACAGATGGTCTGATTGGCTGGTGTCAATAAGAGAACAATGCCTGATTATTACCGCAGTACTGTGTTAACAGACAGTTCGATTATATAAATAGCGGATGGTTAGAATACCAATATGCAGATTTACTGACGGAGGCTGATAATATTAGATGAGGCAAGTAGTACTTGCCTCAGCATACATTAAGTACAAGGCACCTCCAATTCAACATATCATAATAACAACATCCAGCAGCTGAGATGTAGCTCATGAAGAGTGCCCAGGCTAGTATTCGAACCCAGGACCTTCAGAGGAGCTAGCAAGGTGTCTCAAGATATCTCTATATGTCTGTAGATATAGAGATTAAACCAGTCTTCGAACTTGGTTAGTTATTTGAATATAAAGAAAGTATTTGTTCGACCACATATGTAAACTTTCATCCCTATTCTATACTGCAGAAATAAAACATGATATCGATATAAGGATGTTACAACTGATAATATGATATCAAGTTTCCAATTTTCATTGGCTTGATTCGATAACATGCACTTTAGTCAAAGTATATTATGTACAATGGTAGTTATTATGGAGTACTCAGGAAGTTTTATTTTGAACCTGGTTTTTCTAAAAAGTAACAAGAAATGCTTTAATGACTGAAATCATTATAATCTGATTTACATCTATCTCTCTATCTCTCTATCTATCTCTCTATCTCTCTATCTATCTATCTATCTATCTATCTATCTATCTAAAGTATACTTAACTCCTTAAATATAAAAGTTTGGCTTCTTTGCCAATGTACTTTTGCCAATGGAAACTTGCAAATTAGACTGCTCCAGATTGTATCAGCCTGTTTATTCCGTTTATGTAATGTTAAATATATTTGAGAGGAGACAAGAATGTAAAAACATATTTTATCCACTGCATATAACAAAAAAAAAATAGATTAAGCTTGACCTCAGAGTATCAAATTAAAGATGTTGCTATTCAAGTGAGTTGAAATGAAAACAAAGTGATTTAAGATGAGATAAGTCAATCCAGATTCCAGACAGTTTCAAATTTCTCTATTTAAACTTTGAACGAATGTTTTAGAAATGTGAATGACTTGATTGAAAAAATTCATGATCCTATATTTTTAAAGGGATCTCCTTTTTTTCCTTCTTCTTTTTCTTTTTTTTATCTTTCTTTTTTTTCTATTTATCTGAGCGATATATTATCTATAAATATCTTACTTGGCTGCACATGTCTAGGTTTGCCACATGATATAAGTGGCATTTTAAAATAGTGTCGTTTTAATTTATGATCATCTGCAGGCAAATGTAATGATGAGATGATTAGGTCAGATCCCGTGTAGCCATGTTACACATTCACCCTATACACATTCACCTCATAGTTAGAGTATTTTGATTGCCCCAGCAACATTAGGCCAATATTGTATATATAATTACTACAAGCATTAGGCCAACAATAAGCTGATGTTACCAAGTACAAGGCGCCAACAATTTAACATCTCATGCGACTGACATCCAGCTGAGATGTAGCTCTTCAAGAGACTAGGATTTTAACCTGGTACACTTCAGCAGAGCTATAGCCAGGGTTTTAACCAGTTGGTTGATAATGAATAATGAATAACAGAATTGTCCCTAAAGCCCCGTTCACACTATCACGAGTAAGAGAGATGATCACGGACGTCCAAGACGGACTATACGTGCTCACTCGTACTCACACATGCTTCTGTTAAATTCTTTCAATGAGCGTTCATGGGATGTCTGTCGACTGCTTGGCAGAAGAACGACGAACGGGTCCCTGAGAAGCCAGTGTGACGGTCGATGGTTCAAAAGCATTCCCCTTGTGTCTGCCGAGCGTTTCCCGAGCGTTCCACAAGCTGTATTAGAGTTAACACAAGTGGATGGCGAGTATACACGAATGGGCCGCCTTTCCTGTGTACCCGCGAGTAAGTACGAGTGGCCGTGAGTGGCCGCGAATGGCCACGGACATCCGTAGATCACTCGCCAACCACTCACCAACAGCTTGCCGAGTGATTCCCGTAAAAAGGTGAACAATTTTACTTGTCAAACGTCTACCAAAATTTTAAACATGTTTATTCACGAGTGATCTGGAGGGACTATGAGCGTTCTACGGATTAGCACGAGTATCCGTACATTGCTCAGAGAGAGAATTACGTATGGACAAGGATAAGCACGATGAACAATTTTTCATCATCCGCGCGCTCACTTGCCATCCCAACTTTTGACAGTGTGACGTCCCATAGCAGAAAAAGTTCCCATGTATTAATCGCAAAATCAAATCTGGATTTCCTTTCAAACATAACGCCAAAATTCCCAATCCGGATGCATTGTTATCATAACACTTTATACATTCAGATTTCACATAAACAAATAAGATATGATAACTTTTTTTATTCATAATGATAAGTTTGTTATTCATTTATGCAATCACGAATTTGAAGTTCTTCTACAGATCTCTACCAATTCATTTGCAACGTCACATATTGTTGACAGCGCAATGACATGCTTTGAGGCACATATATGGCCAACATTGGGGTCATGTTCAGCCAATATTGATTCACTGTGGTTGACACTTTCACCAATATTAGGTATATTCAACACTAGGCCAACTCTGATACTATCCTACGTGTACACCCCTGATAGCATTCCAAATAGGGCCAGCATCGTTTCTATATCGGCTGCCGTCGGTACAACAACGTTTTCATATTGCCGACATCTCGACGACATTGAAATGATTTGGAATGCTGTCTGGGACGGCCAAAACTGATGTAATATCACCAATAATGGGCCAACATTTAGCTAATGTTACCCACATTAAATTGATATTACCAACATCCTGCTAACACTGAGCTAATATTACCAACATTAGGCCAATATTGCATATATTATTTCCAGTCCTAATGGCTGGTTGTACTTCCCAAGTATGAATAAATATAATAATAATATAATTACTACAAGCATTAGGCCTGATGTTACTAACATTAGGCCAACATTGAATTAATATTACCAACTGTCTGGAGGCCCATAGCCAGGCTGAGGCAGAGGAGGCAGTCGCCTCCTCTGATTTTGGGACAGATTAACCAATTTTTTGGCAAAGTTGGCAATAAATTTGTTTTTGATGGACTTTTTTTTTGTTAATATAACATTTGTGACTTGCCTTTGTACATAAACTAAAGGAAAACTATTGAGAGTACATCTCTTGCAAGCAATATGTTTGGAAGTTATGATTAAGCCTATTGAACTTGTGGAAGGCCATGAAAGTAGGAGTTCACCTCCTCTATTTTTTAAGTCTGGCTACGGCCCTGGTCAGACACTCGTCTAATATTACCAACATTAGGCCAACATTGAGTAAATATTACCAACTGTCTGGCACTTAGCGAATATTACCAACATTAGGCCAATATTGTATATATTATTTCCAGTCCCAATGGCTGGTTGTACTTCCGAGTACGAATAAACGTAATAACAATATAATTACTACAAGCATTAGGCCTGATATTACCAACATTAGGCCAACATTGAATTAATATTACCAACTGTCTGGAGTAGCCAGGCTGAGGCAGAGGAGGCAGTCCCATTTTGGGACAAAAAAAAAACAATATTTTGGCAAAATTGGCAATACATTTGTGTTTGATGGATTTCTTTGTTAATATAACATAAAATTTGTGACTTGCCTATGGACATTAACTAAAGGAAAACTATTGAGTGTACATCTCTGGCATGCAATTAGTTTGGAAGTTATAAGCCTATTGAACTTGTGGAAGGCCATGAAAGTAGGATTTCGCCTCCTCTATTTTTTAAGTCTGGCTACGACCCTGGTCAGACACTTGTCTAATATTACCAACATTAGGCCAATATTGTATATATAATATAATCACTACAAGCATTAGGCCAACAATAAGCTAATATTACCAACATAAGGCCAATGTTGAATGTATATTTTACAACAAGTGTTAGGCTAACAATAAGAAAATTACTACAATAAAAATGTATATGCTAACATTGAAAAAATATCAACTAAAATGGACCAACACAGACCTCACATCACTATCATAAGGCCAACATTATGCCAACCTTGCATGTTACTTGGAGAGTGTATACAAAGCCATAAAATAGTACGCCCATACAATATCAAAGTACATGTATAAACGCTACTATTAAAACATCACACAATTGACATCAATTGAGTTACTTACAAGATGAAAAGGTGTAATTTCAAAGTGTAAATTAATTTGGGTTGCAAATTGCGGGGAATCCCCTCTGGGTATTTAAAAGCTTCACTGTTATATCCCCCCAGGGAGGGAGGATTCACTTGTCAAGGTATATGATCAAGATCAATGATTCCACACTGTAAACAAATGATTGTCATGACTAATTGTAGAAAAACTCTCATGCACCGAAATTCTTTTTGACCGACATGTTTATAAACTAATCTGTCAGTCAAAGATGGCTGAGGGGACTCCATGGTCTCTCATTATATATTTCTACTGTCTATCTGTCTATCTGTCTGTCTATCTATCTATCTGTCTGCCTATCTATCTATCTATCTATCTATCTATCTATCTATCTATATCTATATATCTGTCTGTCTATCTATCTGTCTATCTGTCTATCTATCTATCTATCTTTCTCATGTTCTCAAAGTGCATTTTAATGACTTTTGTATATACATAATTTTTTTTACAATTTCAGGTGAAAAATAATAAAAAAGAAATCGACAGATTAAAGCAAAACCAGGTAAAAAGAAATCTCATATATTTATTATATATTTATAAATATTTTCCTTTCATATGTTTCTGACACAATTTGATACAATTTACCTGTGCACAAAAAGTTGATAAATTGATACCATAAAAGTAGAATTGGATGTTAATCAATTCACATTTTCAATTCAGAATTCCAATGACGTCACTAGTCGCCTTGACAACATAGAATCCAGACTAGACAGCCTGACCCCTACCGGGGAAGTGGCAAACAAATTAAATTTGCTCACAAATCAATTCAATGATCTCAGAAATAGGGTGAGTACATTATTTATTTTTTGTTTTCAATTGTTTATTATTTTATTGTCCTAGTTGTTTATTTATTGTTATATTGGTGCTAAATCCTAGAAGAAGTCATTTTTTTAAATTATATAATTCGTTTACTATTTTATTAGCTATTTTGTTTTAATGATTATAAGTTTACCAAGATACGATAAAGTTCATCTAAAGTAGAAATATTAGAAAAAACAGGCCTATTTCAGAAATAATATAATTTATTAAAGATTAATACTTTGATATTATATTAAAGAAATTCTACCATATATATTGCAGAAATTGAATATGTAATTTAGTTGAATATTGTGTATGACTGCAAGATTATTATTTCAATTTCCTGCAAGTGTTAAATTATTGCATAAAATAAAACCACCAATGTGCAATTATGTAGATGAACTAATGTATACATGCATTGTATTTAAATATAACACCAAAGTATTAAGGTCATTGAGTACAGTATCATGTCAATTGCAATCAGTCATTCATTAATTCATGTATTCAACAATTGTACCTGTAACATGAAAATTATTCAACCACATATATTATTACTGAAAGATTTCCACGAAACTCATAAATAATTCAGCGTGTCTAGTTTGCTGAGGAATTTAGTGTCACTTGTATTTTATTTGTATTATTACATATATTTGCATGGATATATTTGCTATAGAATAAGTGTTATATATCTTGTTACTTGGTCTGAATTAATTTGCAGTTAATATTTTATTTATTTTTTTGTATTTGTTTATTAATTGCTTACTTTTCTTAAAAGTTTATCAATATTTTAATGATGATGATAAGCCAGTGCATTTAATTTTACTTTTTCCAAATTTATTTATATTTTATTTTATTCTATATAAACTCTACTATTCCATTATTTTTTTAAATAATTATATTCATTCATTTATCAAATCAATTCATTAATTGGGGGGAGGGGTAGTATTCTTTACAAAGTAATCTATTATGCATTGATAGCTGAATTAAAAAGTATGTTATTGATATTCATTATTTACAAGTTTAAATTGTTAATCTACTAAATTATTTATTTAAACCGCTTCTCGGTAAAGTAGTATTAAACATGTCTAAGTTAAACATTCTGTGATTCCCCAAATTTCTGGAATTTTCGAAATTAAGTCATGTGTCTATTTCGTAAATTGATACTAATGCGCATTTCTGCAAAATTCATTAAATGTCTTCCAACTGTTCAAAGGTCAATGACCTGTCAAACAGGCCATCTGGCGGAGTCTTAAGGAACCTGCAAGATCGAGTAGGTGTTAGAGGTCAAGGTCATTCAAGGTCACTCTAGCAAATTGAAGGTCACGAATGCATGTGTCAAGGTCACTGAAAGGGCATGGGCATGTTGTCTGGCACTAGCACTTGAAATATTTCGTATATTTTCACACAATTTATGGAAGTGCATTTAACTAGAATATTTAGTACAAAAGTGTGAAGCCTACACTACAGGCCTAGATCTACCGATGACCTTATACGTTAATTACATACATTAATTATTAATTTTGCACATCTTCTCTTGAATAATTTAATTTGATCAGAAGTATGTAAACTATTATTATTTACAGTGGGGACAGGTGTGAGGGGGGGGGGGTGGCTTTTTTCGATGATTAAAAACATGTATCATTTATATATATATATATATATATAAATATATATATATATATATATATATATATATATATATATATTTATTTATTTATTTATTTATTTAATTAGCCTAGGTCTCTAATAGGCTGTATACGAGACTTGCATCAGTATAATATAAAGAAATAGGCCAACATAATTCAGGCTTATTAATGTAAATAATTTATCTAATATCAGTTGCTACTGCTCCTTGTGTAAATTATTTCTATTATTTTAAGTAAGTTCTTAACTCATATTTAAGGGGGGGCGGGGCATATAGCATGACGTTTTTACTTCCATGAGGCCAGGTTATTTCTTTTAATATGAATTATTACCAAACTAAATATGCTAAATAATTTATTCATAATTTCAAAATAGAGTTTATAAAAAAAAATTGTTTGTTCAAAATAACCTCTTTTCAACGTACTTGATCCTGAAATTAATCTGATTTAGAAAAACCGCAGATTAAACCCAAAAATCCTGTATCGAACACCTGTATCATCTAATAAAACCAAATTTTATTATTTACTATACACGCGTTTGAATATGGAGTTGATTATCCAATATCCTATCTTAGTGCTCACACTATACATGTCCATAGCAAGGACTCTCTATTATCAATAGTGGATGGTGAGGAGTCCAACATGCAGTTTTGTGGGATGAGGAAAGAGTATTTTGCACCAGGCAAAGCGGAGGGCAATATAGTCTCTTTCTGAATCCCACAAAACTGCATGTTGAACTAGCACGACTCAACAGCTGCTGACAGTTAGAAGCTCTAGCAAAAAAAAAAAAAAAAAAAAAAAATACAAATATAATTTATTCTGTATACAGAATACAACCTTAATTATTCAACAAATATCAGGGATGTACGTAAACGAAAAATTCTTTGTTTAAACGAATTAATTCTTGAGTAAAATATTTTGGTTAAAGCGAAAAAATATTTTGGTTTAAACCAAAAGATTTCTTGGTTTAAACCAAAAAAAAATAATAATAAAAAAATTTCAGTGGCAGCAAAACGCTTCCGTATGGATGGTTTGCTACGAGTAATTTATTTATAAAAATCTTAATTTATATTAACCGAACATGCGACATAGGGTGCCACCGTGCAACATAGCCTGATACTGACCAGTATTCCTGCCATCTGATTGGTTGTTAGCAGCTGATCAGAGAATATTATACAATTATTGCACAGTGGTGAGTGAAATATCTGTTTTTATGGAACCGAGACAACTGTTATTGCACGAGGTGAAGCCGATGCAATATCAGTTGTTGAGGTTCCATAAAAACGGATATTGCACGAGACACTGTGCAGTAATTGTTATATTATATGACCTTTCAATTTACACAAGAAAAAAGGCTTTTTTGAGTACAGTTAACAGTGTGAATAGTCCTCTGAAACCTTGATTATTTAACATGGCAGAGAAATCCAGGGCCTATGTTACCCAATCCTTTTTTTTTCATTCATTATTTTCTTACTCCTTTAATCATTATTTACATTTATAAATGATGGCAGCCCAAAACAAATGCGGTAAATGAAAATTTGTTAAGGTATTATTTGTTTATACTTAGAAAATACCTATTTCGCCACTAAAATGTACCGCAATATAGCCGTGCAATAGGCCTATCTGATAATATTGCACGGCTCTAAGCCAATCCTAAGCTAGGATTTCTGCTAGCCACATAGGCCTAATATAGTCTAATATCACATGGTGGAGCCTCGCCATTGAGACCACCATTGGTGCTAGAAATGTAAAATACACAACAAAAATGGCTACCATCCATGCAATAACTTTAATATAGTGAGGTGTTCTTAATAGTGGGGTGGTCTTATGGTTTCAATATTGGGGGGGGGGGGGGATTGTAATAGTGAGGTGGTTGAGGGAAGTGATCTTAATAGTGAGATAGTCTTAATAGTTGGGCCTAGATGGTCTTAATAGTTAAATGGTCTTAGTGAGGTGGTCTTAAATAAGCAAATACGTGGGTTCCGCTGTATATTTCGTAATTATGTGACTGACAGTCTATTGTGATATTTATTAGAATAAATTATCTTTCACTTTTGAACTTGACATTTGTATGCAGCACTCAATAGAATGAATGGACATATCAATTTCATTTTTATCACAAGGGTCTATACTCTATATATAGTCTTACTGTGCAGTTGGACTGTAAAATCGGAGTAGGCCTGGCCTATAAGATCTAACAAGTCAAGTTTTTCTTTCTTTTTTCTTTTTACTGTTGAATTTCATTAAGCCATCCCAGCACACTTCATATAAAAATTGTGTATTATAATCATAGTGTCTATTTTCATTTGATTTGAAGTAATATGTGTAGGCCTAACAATAAATTAATAATATTATTTAAATAGTGGAACTTATAAAGAAAACGGTGAAAACCAATTTTCATATTCTATTCTTGCCATGTTACTTTTCTTTAGTGAGGTTCAAACTACCACTTTCTACGAAATAAAATTTTGAGAGCTTTTGAGATTTGCTATTAATAAAGACCTTTAGAGACATCTGGCGGAAATTTAGTTTTAGTGGTGCACGTGATCAGCAAATATGGCGCGAAATGTGTGGGCCGTCTGAAAGCTTGTTCACGAGTAGATTATCCTTAAAGTAAGTAGGCATATTTATGAAGAAGTGCTAATTTCGTAGTTTTTCTTCTAATGTTGTTTTAGGGCTTAGTTTTTGATGCACAGGTAACAGATTTGAAAGGTTTGCAAGCAGACATTACGGACTGTAAAGCATAGATCATCGAGGCCTGAGTAGGGCTAATAGCTGCATTGGCATGCATAGGCCTATATATATAGGGTATTACCTAATAATGACCTATATAGACTACACCGATTAATTATGTGTAGGTCCACTGGCGGTAGTGGGCCTATACCTACATGGATTAGGCCTATGGTGTATAAAACTAGGCCTATGTGAAAACTTTTAAGATTAGGCCTACAGCAATTTCACAAACTTTGTGATAGGCTTAAAAGGATATAGGCGCGCCTACTGGGAAGATAAATTGCTCATTTGCCGTCCTGCGCTGACCCAAATCAGTTTAAACATTATTTGTTTGTTCAATTTCTTCAAAAGATCTACCGTAACGGAGGGTATTATCGACCGGGCGGGTATTTTCGACACTCGCATTAAAATGTTAACAATTTTTATTTTTATTTTTCGTAACATTTTTATAAATGTGAGTGTCGAAAATACGCCCGGTCGATAATACCCTCCGTTACGGTATAGGAATTTTATCAATTGCTGTTTTGCTAATGTACACAAAATATGGTTAGCGGCATATGATTGTCCAAAATGTTTTTGTAGTTGTCAGGCTGTTGAATAATTACTGCATTGCTAATACCTAAGTTTTCTGATTTATTTTGCCAGTTTCACTTTTGTCACTTGCACGCTTCATTGCACTGTATGTTTGTACACTTTCGCACAGGTTACCACGCTAGAATCTAATTTAAATAACGAAGATGAAGATCAAATCCGGAGAGTCAAGAGAAAGGTAAACAAAAGCATCGCAAATACATCATAATATCACAATTCACACATACAACAGCTGCCAGAATAGTTGCCGCTATCAGCAAAGCTGCGGGTTGTAAAGGTCTGTGACATCCAGAGGAGATCCAAAACATTCTGAGTGAAAATTTAAAATTATGATAGATACTTCATTTATCTTCATGGCCAAACGTGCCACGTGCGTTTTCCAGGAGAAGGATAAAGGCATGGAAAACGCATGGTTTTAAGCTAATTATAATCAGGCAAAAAACCATGCGTTTTCCATGCATTTATGTAAACGCATGGAAAACGCACGTGGCACAATTGGCCATGTACCACTCACCTCAGTGAGAATGTTTTGGACACAGTCCTGGATGTCACTAGTATACCCCGCGACCCTGCTGACGGCTATAATTTTGTTGACGGAATCTTTACAACTTGATGATGATACAAACATGATAACAGGGAGAAAACATACAAAAAAACCAGGTATAAACACGGATCTGTGTACAGTGAAATTCAGTTATAGTCAAATTTATATCGAGCACGACGAAAGTTCAGTTATAATGAGGTCTTTGACACTCTTTGTCCAAGAACTGATTTTTCTTATTTGCCTACCTTTTTACATCATACCTTAACATAGATCAGCAAGTGGTATTATTAGTTTTTTGTTTAGGTTTAGACGTTTCGGTGGGGAGCGAGAGACCTTCGGGGAATAATTCGAATACACTTACCTTTCGCACCCCCATTTTAAATTTTTTGAGTGGGAATACCTCAAGTTTGGAAAACAAATGTGTCAAAATTGTTTCCAACGGTTTTTGTGGAACCATCAATCGAAGTACTTTTGTACTAGTTATTCACATTAGGTGTTTTATATTTTATAGAATAAGATTTATTTTGAATGTGTTTATGTCTGCATGGGAATCACTTTTTAAGCATGATGCAAAAACATTTCACATACTGTATTAAGCCACACAACTGTACACATATGTCACCTTTGGACAATTAAGAAATTTTTAAGTATGGAATCTTGACTGCATAATCCACAAGCATACAAACACACTTTCACATTGAATTCTTAATTTTTTCAATTATCTGTTAATACATGTAAATTAATTTTATTTTATGCTTTTCATTGTTGTGTAAATTATTTTTTAACCTCGAAAAATAGCAACTGAACTTGAATAGTCTTTAATAATGAATTTCTTGTACTCGCGAGGATAAACATTTTGTGACAATATGATGACATTCATTTTGTACAGAATTGGGGTTAGTGCAGTATAGCGGACCCAAATTTATGCCCATATTTGGTGTCCATTAAATATAAACATAACTATTTTTTATCAAATTTAGTTTTGACAAACAATATGAATCATATTTGTGTCCAGTAGTAGGAGTTTGGGGGCGCCGGCCCCCGATTTAAAAAAACCAACGTTCTTGCCTTGAAAATGATCACTGCCATCGTTTGTTTGTGACGTCATCCATTGTTCTACATCATAGGCCTTGCAAAGAGGCTCGCTAAATATGGTCATAAATCTTGGTCCGCTATACTGCACTTTTTCCCAGAATTGTTTGATATGCATTAACATGCCTCATTATGACTTATACTTTTAGGTTAACAGGCTAGAAGATGAACTGAACACCTTGAAGGCAGTAAGATTTCTTCATCTACCTTTTAACAGTTTAAGTTTTTTTTGTGGCTAATGAAATCCTGAAATTTTCCGGCATAATTATCTTTAGTGTGATCAAATATTGATATTATCTCCAGTCAACTGCTGTGAGCCAATGAAACCACTTCATTGTCATCCGGCATTGGTGTATGTTGTATAGCGGTAAAGTATATTGGAGAGCTGCTAAGTATGTTGGACGGCAGCAGTGTATGTTGTACAATGTATGCTGACTGAGTGGAGAATATAAGCAATGGTGGATGGAATGTCATCCAACAGAGTTTCGTGGGATTCAGAAAAATGTATATCAGTTCAACGCAGCCAATGTAATTTTTCCTCATTCACAAAATGCCATGTTTGAATCCTCATGTGACCATCCGCTATTTATTATTATGATCTTTTAATATTTACGCATATTATGAATCAATTTCAGCAACTTGAAGTAGACGATTGTGCATCCTCTCCGTGTCGAAATGGCGGAACGTGCGTGGACATGTTTAACACTTTCATGTGCCGATGTCCGAATAACTGGGAGGTTTGTAGTTATGTGATAAAATAAATTAACATATTAATTAAAAATTTATATTTTGAATGTATGTAAGTTTTTTAACTTGCATTGTACCATTTGAATTTATCTGAGTAATTTGTAATATATATATGTGTCTATACCTGAATGCAGTATATGAAATAAATATATATATATATATTTGCTCAGTGGCTTGAAATAGACTTGTAATGATGAGATGCTAATGGGGGACAAGAGTGAAATACTGACTGCTCAAAATTAGGCTTTTTTTCCACAAGAGAAGAGAGAAGTCCACTTACCTGTCCTAATTCAAATGTAAAATAAGGATCGTTTTGAGATATATAATCATCACGAGGACACCATTCTTGTTTGTTTTACATACACTGCAAGAAAAGAGAGCAATGAACTTTCAGTGAAGACTATAAAGAGTTCTGTTATAATACGTTTAGTGAAGAATATCTACCACAGAGAACCACACTGTTTTATTTTTTTGTAGGGTCCCAAATGTGAAGTGGATGTGAACGAGTGTATCGTTTACGCAGGAACAGGACTTGGCTGTCAGAATCTAGCGACTTGTATCAACACCCCTGGGAGTTACCAGTGAGTAAAAACTGTAATTTGGGAATAATGCTATGTAATTGAGTTGTTGGTCAATATCATCTGGTCTGAAAAATATGTTGGATAATTGAAATGATGTGTGTTGTAGTTTGATACAGGTACGATACGATATAATATTCTTTATTGCCGTATATGTATAACTACAATATAATTATGGGATGGAATTGTGGGTTTACATTACAAACACATTTGTGTCCAGGCCTGTATGTACTGAGGTGGGAAATGTTCTGCTCGCTATGAAATGAGCAAGGTTTCAGAGTTAAAAATTGTACTTTTATTTCTTGTCTATCCTTCTATGGATTATAGTTATGATTAGTATATTATAATGGGGGACTATTCAGTGAGCAGGGGGAGCTCCATGCTAGTCCTTTTCTGACTCGTTCCCGTCTTAAGTACAGTGACAGGTCGGGTCTGTGAATCGGAAGATGACAATGTGTGGATGCTAGATGACAGCCAATCAGATCACAGCATTTGACATACCCAACCTCAGTGTTTCTTCACTCAGGGAACAAAAGATGTCCTCACTACCATTGTGACATCATCAGTGCACTAATCAACCTGATTGCATGATGACATCATCAAACAAAGGCTTTAGGACCGGCATATGGCTCCACCTTTTGACCTGAAATTCCCCCGTTAGGCTGGCTATCATATGTTTTCATTTTAAGTTATCCGTTCACTTTATTTCTGATAACACTTTCTCTCTTTCTCACTAGGTGTCAGTGCACAGCAAACTACAGAGGAGTCCGTTGCACGGAGACGCATGACGACTGCACAGGAGCATCAACCGAAGCGCTTTGCGGCCATGGGACATGCGTCAATCAAGCCCGGCATAATCCCAATGATGTAAGTAGGAGAATGATGCAAGTGGCTGGGTAACTAACCCATACATCTATTTTTGCGAGCACCATCTGAAGACCATCTCATTGTCAAAGCCACAGATTTGAAAGAACTTCTTTTTCATCATTCTAATTACCTCTGAAAAAATACATCAAAACTAGCAAATTTGTGACATGGGTGGTTGTATTAAAGGGTTAGTTTCTTCATGTAGACTTTTCATAAAGTTCAGGCCCGTAGCCAGCCGCTTGTGTTGGGTGGGTCTTTATCGTATATAAATAAAATTGTGGACTTTCAATACATAAAAAATAACAGCATTCCCTGAAGTGGACCAATGTGTGGACATGGACCAAGTTGGCCCACCCCCTTGGCTACGGACCTGCTTATACTATATATTATCTATCATTATAACGTGAATACACCTAGGCAATTTATATTGGTCATGTGAAAGTCTGAGGATTTGTTATTGAACCTGTCACAAATGTATAGTAGTAACTTATCTAATTGTTAACCATTTCAGCCCAAATACACCTGCATTTGCAATGATGGCTGGACGACAAACGGACGAGACCCCGAGTGTAACGTGGACGTCAATGAGTGTACTGCTCCCAGAAGCCCTTGCAGCGTTGACCCTGCGGTGCCTTGCATCAATATCCCTGGGTCCTTTCACTGCGGGGCGTGTCCGGCTGGTAAGATATCACTAAGTCTTTATGATTTCTTAATTCGTGACATTCCAAAATATACGGAATGATACGTATGTCACTTACCTACCACCCCTCTCTGTTATAATGTTTTAGATTTGCTCATTGACATCACCATTTAAAGCTGGATTGTCACTCAATATGATGGCCAAAATATATTGCATTCACTTCATTGTCTTCATAAATACTAATTCCTACCATCCATAGCCTTGCTGGGTTCACTATCTCTCTATAAAATGAAGAAACTTCATCTGGCATTTAATTTTTCGTGCCATCTAAAATTCAATATGTAAACAACTAATCGGTGATGATGCCATTTCCATCGTATTTCCAATGTTTTGGTCTTGATTTCTTTCAATGTATCTTTTTTTTGTAATTAACGCGTGATAGATTAATTAGCTTACACACATTTAGTGTGCCTTGATCAAATAAGATGATGTTCAATCATTTGATGAAGTTTTAGTATATAGTTATTTTGACAGACAGTGGAGCTTTAATCACTCTGTACTGACGTCTGCAGCTTTGCTGACGGGTGCTAAAATAGTTTCTGGTGTCACAACAACTTCAGCATATGGTTTACCAATTCGAAAATGCTTAATTAAATGCACGCCGCCTATCAGAATTAAAATTGTCATTAAACCGTTGAGTATTTTTCTTTCTTTTCAGGATTCAGCGGCAATGGCTACACATGCACGGACATCAACGAATGTGAGACAAACAACGGAGGGTGCTCTCAGAGCCCCAGGGTGTCATGCACGAACACCCCTGGATCGAGACAATGTGGAGTGTGTCCTCCAGGTACGCGACTTCTAAGTCAGCCTAATGTTCTGTTTCCGTTATGCCACATAAGTATTGGTTATATCCCTCATAGTCGAGAGTTAACTGATTTTTTTTGTTGGTTATATCCTGACGCCGAAGGCAGAGGGATATAAGCAACAAAAATGCCGACTACGAGGGATATAACTAACTTAGACTCCATGAGACGTATTAACTAATTTGTTTGATTGTTTGTTTTGTTTTACTGCTGTTATTAAGCAATTAAATTACAGTTTGCGCTCTGTAGTGAGTTAACCAACATTTTCGTTGGTTATATCCCGCGTAAGAACGATAGAAAAGTCAACGTGGTGGAGTATAATCCATGTTAAATCCCAAAACTCTTACATTTTTTTCCTTACATTTAAGGTTTTTTTTGGAAACATGCTTATTTTACATTTCATAGCATTATTTTTGAAAACAGATGTGGCCTAAATTGCTATATTGATTATTACATGAAAACTCAATGCTTGAATAGTTCTATTAAGAATGCGTTCTACTCCACCCTCCAAATGTATAACACCACTCGAGGATGTGCGTTAATTGTACCCAGTTGTCAAAGTATGATTACTCAACTAACATTGTTCATAAAGACAACTATTCTGAATTATTCATGAAGACTTTCTATGGGGAGAAAAAGTAACAGAGCCTACAGGTGGCATTACAACCGCAGCACATAAAAAGACAATAATATGACGTCACTAATAATTGTCAGATGGATGACGTCACAGAATAGATCATGTCATCAAACAATACTTATCTGCTACGGAAGCAGTGACCTCTTGTGGTACTTTTTCTCCCCATTAAAATTTTGATTTTTCATCAGGTTATCAAGGCAACGGAGTTACCTGCAACTACATCGGAGTTTGCAACAGGAACAATGGCGGGTGCCACTCTCATGCGATATGCACTGAAGTGCCAAGTAAGAAATATGAAATGAATATTAAGTTTTTTTTTAATATTTCTTGTAGAACTAATTTCCTTAAATTATGTGGTACTATGAGTCCTTAAATCTTAAACTTCTCAGTTTTAGATCCTAGTAATTATACTTGGTCTGCCTATATCTACATTAAATGTTTTTTTCCACCTTTTGCTTTCCAAATACTGAGTAAAGCACCAGAAAATGTGTCACTTTTTTCCAATAGAAAATCTAAGTTTATTGTATTATAAGATGTGCAAATTTGTCAGTGGCAAAATTCAAACATAAGGCAGTTCATAAAAGTTCTTGTTTCATTTCTTTGCAATCTATTTCAGACATTGAAGGCAGAATTTGCCGCTGTGCCCCTGGTTACATGGGAGATGGCGTGGGAATGGCGGGGTGCGTCCCAACTCAAGGGGGGTGCACACCTAACCCCTGTGTCCATGGCAACTGTTCCGTGAGTATTTCAAATGTTCTGATACACTCTTAATTTAGGTCTTTGCGTATATTTGTGACCAGCAGGGCCATAGATTCAGATAAGAGTCAGATTTTTCTCATTGACAAAAAAAACTGCTAATAATTGTTTATCTAGTAACATTGAGTTGGGTGACCCCTCTAAGACGGTCATATCATCATTGCCGATTAGTGACCCACAGACACAAAGTTGAAAACTTCTTTAATTGGTTTAATTAACTACTTAGAGCTTAATGTCAGCAAAACCAAAGAAATGATTGTTGATTTTCATATGTTTAAATAATGAAGAGGTTGAGACTGTAGCTGAATGTAAGTATCTTGGCACAAGCCGTTTTCTGTGATTCTGTACGCTGAGGTGTTTTTCTTTTATTCACCATTGTATTTAGTTGGTCCATCGGGCATCACATGATTATAAATAAGCTATTACAATTCAATTATATTGGCGTTAGATGTTTATTTTCTGCAAGTACATAATAGCAATAATGTAACACCATTCTGCACTTTTATGCGGGTGACGAATCGGGTGACGCATCGACCAGTTCCGGGTGACGAATAGACTTTTTTTGGGTGATGGCTGGACCTGTTTTGACAGGGACAAATTGCGCAGGGACGAATCGCCCTGCTACCATCGTCTCAGTTAAACAAGTCCTTTCGCCCGGGCCGAACTGGCTGAAGGTCGAATCGACTAGCATTTGTCAAGGTTACTGTAGTTCGCTTTGATAATGTCAGCTGTCAAATGGTACGGACGTCGAACATGTATACAACGGTCCTCCAGCCCCCTTTGTTGCACATCTTATGTGCTCTAGTTTGTTGCTGATTTATGAAGCAAAGGAAAGACTGCCTCATTGGCCTTTTACAAAATTATTAGAGATTGATTCATCTAGGTCAGTTGATAGAGGTGGGGTCATTGCAAACAGGATATGGGATTGTTATTAATACTTATTGGACCCTTAATGTTGCATCTGTTCAATGCGCATTCCATTATTTTTTTCGGTGATCAGTACAATCCTTGAGGTTTTTATGAATAATGGATATTCTTTTTTTTGTATTTTTTTTCAACATCTTGTCATTTTTAGCCCCTTCGACTAGCGTCATGGTTACCTTTAGGCCGTGTGTTGTGCAAGGTCACCTTTCAGATAGATCACATACTTTTGCTTTCTTGCATAAAGTAATATTCAGTATTATCATCAGATATGACTACCTTTGTCAAGAACGCAATGAAATTTTCTTGACGCACAATTTAGAATATGACTTGGATCACATCCAAGATCTGCTAACTTCTTCCTCTGGATATTACCTTCATACTCACAAAAGGTTGGATGAATTCTTCGATTATTAGAACTATAGATACATGCACCAGCCAATCGGCCACTCTGCCAGGAGTGGCCGCTCTGACATTAGCTTGTTTACACTTACCAAATTGGGTGTATCTGGGTAATACTACACCAAACTGGCTCATTGCTAGCTCTGAATTAATATGCCCAATCAGACAATCACAGTTATCTGTTTGATTGTTAGCTTGCCTGTGGATCCGTGACAAAGATTTGTTTAAATTTGCATTGAGACATGAATCTTAAAACTGCAGTAAAATAACCCTACCTTATCTTATCTGAAAGAAAGACAGACAGACAGACATACATATAGATAGATAGATAGACAGATAGATGGATAGCTAAGTGCAGCCCTCTCAGGCACATTCTTGGTTTCACAAGGATTGACTGATGAGGTGAGAGAGAGGAGGAGGAGCTCAATGTTCATCCATATTGTATTTATATTTACCCCTTGGGTGGAGTCTCTTACTTGCCTTAGCAGAGACACCAAGTACAAGGCACCTCCAGTTTAATGCCTCATCCAAATCACAGCTAGGGATGATAATCCTATCCTATCCTATTTTCGATAAATCCATTCTAAGGTAATGTTTTTTTCCTGTCATTGAGTTACACCATTTTGTTTTTAAAGGTGTTCTAAGTACAACCAAACATTCAAATTATCACAGTGGGTAATATGGCAAACAGTTGCTCCAATTATTAAGTCTAGAACTATTTATTGGCATATTTAATCCTGACCCATGACCCGACCTTCTTTTGAAAATTGTCCAATCCCAGAATCCCAACATGGCAGTGATGCAACTCCTATCAAAATGGCAAGCTGGGCAGTGTGCTATTGATATCCTGTCAGACCACAAAAAGAAAAGAAACTTCTACTTTGTTGTCGTCATTTATTACTTAACACTTATTTATTTTGTTATATTCCATAGGTGTCTGGATTTAGTTACACCTGCACTTGCGAACTGGGATGGGCTGGCGCTAATTGCAATGAAGACATCAATGAATGCTTGTCGCAACCGTGTCTGAACAACGGGACCTGCACCAACCAACCTAACGGATACAGTTGCACCTGCACTGACGAATTCATGGGAACAAATTGCCAAGATGCTGTAGCTAGTAAGTATGGTGGATGGATAGATAGATAGAGAGTTAGTAAGATAGATAATAAGATAGATAGATAGATAGATGGATGGATGGATGGATGGATGGATGGATGGATGGATGGATGGATAGATAGATAGATAGATAGATAGATAGATAGATAGATAGATAGATAGATAGATAGATAGATAGATAGATAGATAGATAGATAGATGGATGGATAGACAGAGTCTCAGCATTTTCTTAAATAACTAGTCTGTTTCTTTGTCATGAGAGCTATCAGGTCTAGTGTTAAGTAGATTTTTGACATCAGCAAAATATATTTATGAAATCGGTGAAATCACTTCAAAAGTCCATCTCGCAGGACAGTGATCCCTTCCAAAGGGCAATCAATAGCTTCATTTTACAGGCATAACGCCTAATGTCTGACACACTTCTACTTAAGTCCTAGGCTATTGTTAGCACCGCTGGGTCAACCTATTGTAACGTTATATTCACGAGTTAGTGAATGTTTATGTTACATGATAATTTTTATAACACTGATGTAGGCCTATGATAAGTGTTGAATGGACAATGGGGAGTATGCGTGTATTGTTAACTATAATATAAAACTCTAATCGTAATACTGCTGCTGATTACCTACTCTAGCCCTCTTGTAACTTTATTTCATATGGTAAATGGCATTTAGGGTGATCTTGAAATATCCATGGATAACAACAAATAAAAAAACAATGAGAACTGTGTCACCAATATCATGGGTCATCGGTCTATCACTAATGCTTGTGCATAATTATAATGTAAGGGCGCCCTCTGGCAGATAATGTAGGGGTGATGCGAATGTACGGAATTCAATGCCTAAATACACATTTATCTAGACTGCAATTTTAAAACAATGTACAAGCCTGTATGATTTTTGAAAAAGTGGGGGTTCTCCATAAGACAAAAGGGTTAGAGGGGGTGATTGACCAGTATTTTATTAATATCTTAATTTAGAAAAAAGGGGTAGGGTTCTTCAAAAAACAAAAAGTGGGAGGGGGGGGGGTTTTAAAAATCGTCAGGTCCACCCCCCACCCCACCCTTTGAAATGGAACAGCCCTAAGAAGTCTTCTGTGTAAGAACTGCAGTAAATCTTTGATAATTTAAAATTTTATCTTTGATTATTTGAAATTTAGATTTTTTTATAATTTTATCTTTGATTATTTAAATTTTTATCTTTTATTATTTGAAATTTGAATATTTATAATTTTATCTTAGATTATTTGAAATTTTATCTTTGATAATAATATCGATTATTTAAAATTTTATCTTCGATTATTAAAAGATTTCATCTTTGATTATTTATAATTTTGTATTTGATTATTTAAAATTTATCTTTTGTCTTTGATTATTTAGAATTTTTAAAACAATTTATCTTTAATTGTATAAAATTTTATCATCGTTATTTAAAATTTTTAAGGCTGCGGAGGTCGATTGAATGCAGACTCAGGGTCACTCCACTACCCGGAAGAGACTGGAGCGATGTATCCCCATGGAATGAGTTGTGCTTGGGTCATAACAGTGTCTAATGACAAGGTAAGCTCCCACTTGTTGATGGTGTACGGGTGCAGATAAGGCTCACGTTACTGGTTGTATTTTTATGGGCTGATGATCATTACAAGTTATGTAATTATCACACAAATATTTCAGATAATCAGAGTCAACTTCTCCGAGTTCCACCTAGAATATCACGCGGCGTGTAATTATGACTGGCTTCAACTTCATGACGGCCCAACGGCTGCCTCCCATCTCATCGGTAAGTTATGAAGGATAATGAAGGAGAGTAAATCTGACCTCAAATATTGTATTGAAGACTTATAAATTTGAGATAAAATTAGGTTGGTGTCTAACTTAGGTTAAACGGAAAGTTAAAACTTGATATGAATGGCACACTAATGTTGAAATAGTATTTAGATCAGCTTTTAATTTATACTAATTGATTGCTGAAAGTTTGATTTTTAAAATTGAGATAAAATTAGGTTGGTGTCTAACACATAAGTTAAACGGAAAGTTCAAATTTGATATGAACGGCACACTGACGTTGAAATAATGTCTAAATCAGCTTTTAATTTATACTGAATGATTGTCGAAAGTTTGTTGTATTGATTTTGGCTCTAATGAATGATGTGTTTTGGTTAATTTGGTTGACACTGAGGACTTATAATGAATGTCGATGACAACAATGTTGAATAATTTTTGAATGACACTGAATGTTTACCCATAATGATATCGAATTGTATCGTATAATAATGATGATATACTTTCATGGTATTTGTAGGAAAACCAGGTGAATTTCTATCATTATTCGGCCATTAAGTCAGCTATCCATTTATCTGTGATATGTCTGTGTCCGTTTCACATGTCCAAGAAAATCAAGAAACAAAACAGTTATCTGAAATACACCCATTTGGCTGTTGCTTAGTCCATGTTAGTGTACAAATGCAGACATGCCCTATACACATCAGGAAGGCATTGTAGATCGCCCCCTAGATTGGCAATGCCCAAGCCCAAGGCTATAAATACTTTCCACCTTTTTTTTGGGTCAAAAGCCCAACTATCTAGTGGACAAAATAAATTTTTTGTAGCAATTAACTGAAAGTTGGCTATATTCTCCATTGTAAATTTAGCCGCTGCTCTGTGACCATAACAAATTGCTATAATGCTGACGTGAAGGCAAAAATCATCATCGGAAAGATAGCTAACTTCAGTGAGGGGTTTTTATGAGTAATTAGAAAGTTGGCCTTTAACTTAATAGTAGATTTATGTCCATTTTGTCTCCCTCAAGCCTTTTATGTTCAAATATGACCAAAAAACAAGTGGACATTTATTATGGCTCTTGGTATAGGAATGAATTTGTACGCATACACGTATGGGAGGGCCCTGGGATAACCCCGGACCTATAGGACAATACTCGAAACTAATGACATCACTGATAAATGGATAGATGGATCATGCACTGATACACTGACACCTTAACGATCACTCAGATTTTGAAGCTGACCAGTCTGAACATCATACCCTCGATGATCAGGCCTCTGACCAAATTCAGGCGAGCAGCAATCCTAGTAATGACCAAAATCAGCCTGAAAGATGCAAAGTCATATCTGACGGTAGAAATAACTACTTCGTTTTTCCTCAAGTGATTGACCTACTTAGCGCCTATTTCTGGGTGTGTTCATTTCGGTCAGACCCTTATATCACAGACTTAGCTGAATTCAGACTGGACACATGTATTGATCACGCATCACTGCCAATGGATATTTGCTTTTAATGTTCAATGTTTAACATGAAAAAACGTTAGGCCTTGCAACAATTCTAAATTTCAGATTTTTATTTTGAAATAACATTGAAGTTTCTTATATTTTTAACAAAAAATACATTTTTTCATGGCCACTCCTAATCATTATTTAGACCTGAAAAAAAAAGGTTTTTGAAAATTCCTGATTCCGTAACCAAAGATATATTTTATATTTTGAATTATAGCGTTGGGAAGCCTGATATTTCCTAAGGGCTGTTCCATTTTTTAAAAAGGGTGAGGGGGACTGGACTAGAAAGTTTTCAGTGAACCAATATCTGTTTTTTGACACCCTCGCTTTTCCCTACATTTCGATATTAAGAAAAAAAAAGGTAAACCACCCCCTCCCCCGTCTTTCTCTCTTTTGGAGAACCCAAATAAGCTTTTGCAAATATTTTCTGCTCCACCCCCCTCCCCCCTCTTTTTAAAAAAATGGAACAGCCCTAATACACTTTGAAGCAAGATGCTGTATATTTGCACAGTGACTCAGATAATACGTTACATCACCTCGATGTCAGCTTAGTGTTGACCACTTCGGTTCAACGCTGGCCTGACATCGGCCTGACCAGGGCATGGTATCAATAGAATGTCACTTGCATGTATTTCGCACAAACGTTCAACTCCTAGGAGGTTGTGTAAAATACAGTGTGTATTTAAGATAACTTAAGATGAATCGAAGTGTCATATAATCATTAGATTTTTTTAATAACGTTGCGGTACTATAGTACAATCCAAAAGAAATGTCCACTTGTATTTTGGTCTTATTTTTACAAATACGTCAGGGACAAGCGCAAAATAGATATAAATGTTACCAAAAAGTCAAAGTCATACGTTCTAACCTATAAAAACCCCTCTCTGTACAAGTTTCCCATCTTGCAATGATCATTTTTAGCTATTTTTTCATCATTATATTCATTTGTTGTGGTCACGAAGAAGCAGCAGAAATTACAATGGAGAGCATAGCACGATTCAAGTGTTTTTATTGGATAGAAAATTGAGATTTGAATTATTGCAACATTTTCGGTTCATTTTGTGCTTGATCCATGCCCTTAATGAATAAAAATGACCAAAAACAGGTGGATATTTATTTTGGATTATATACTACAGTTTTTTTTGGCAGGCAAAAAAAACTGTATTATAAATGACTTTGTTATAAATGGACCTTCGTTAACACGGTGTGCCGTCACCTCAAAGCCAAGCGACCTGATTATGTACATTTTTTGCTTATTAACTCACCTAAACTAAATTAATCAATTTCTCTAACAGTCTATACATTTTAAGAGAAGGTTTCTTAAGTCAATACACAGCCTGTCGGATACATATTTTCAACCAATTATATTATTTAACTAGGTAAACTAACAAGACATTTCTATAATTAAGTTGACATGGGCTTTCAGGTGATAGCACACAGTGTTATATATGTGTTTGTTATGAAGGGGTCAAATTATACGACTTAGCGTTTGATGTCATTGAGCGGTACACTGTATTATTACGTTACATTGCTGAAAGTTCAATGTCTCGAAATGTTTGCAAAACTGAAATGGTCTCATTGTGACTGTCTTTGCCATTTTGAAGGTTATTATGCAATTTAGAATAATAGATCAAACATATATACCTGTACTCGTTTTACTTATGATTAAGATAGACTTAGAAATTTATTGACTAAAAATGGTCATCTTTATTATA